>CM061138.1:155907632-156085132 GCA_030789695.1 Scilla litardierei | reverse complement strand
ACTCGATCCAATCATTGCAAAAATTTCTATTGTTCTGAAACCATTGAATTTGTTAGGTTGAATGTCAAATAACACTGGATTCAATAGATTTTTAGTGTGGTGATCATCCATGATGTGTAGAACAAATACTAAAAAAATTCAAAATAAAATAAATAAATGATGTATACATGCATCATCATGGGAAATTTTCCAGTTTTGACATCACATATACATTATTCTTACATACACAAAAACTTAAGGGATGTTTTTGAATGTGATTGATGACTAAGACAAAAGGGTGGGTAGAAAGATGAGTGGAACTGAATCTCGAGGAATCAATGTATATGATGAAAGTTTGTGAAAATTTTGGAGGGAAACCCTAAAATTTAAGTGCAAACTAAAACTGAAGGGAACTAAAATTTTAAATTTTGGTGTGAACTAAATTTTGGGAGGAACCAAAATTTTTAGGGAAACAAAATTCTCTTGGGGGAAATAAATCTGGAGGGAACTACACTTTTTAGAGTGAACTAAATTTTAGGTTGAATGTGGTTAAAAATTTTGTTGGGGTGTGAATATTTTGAAGATAGTTGCAAATTTTTTGGCGGGATTTTGAAGAGACAGTGATTTTTTGGCGAAATATTTTGAATATGTTGAAGTTTTTAAGGGAATATTTTGAATGCCCCGTGACCTATGGTCACATGTTATGACTAGTATATATATGTGTGTGTAATGATATGGTGAGATGATGAGCTAAGATCATTATCGTGAGCTAGCCAATCGATAACACCAATTAACGATTGGCACACTTCATCTTGAAGAACATGTTAATATATATATACCTACAAATTCGATATTTTAAACCCCCAAAATCCTATGGATAACCACATTCCAACTTTGTAACATTTGTAGGTAGCTTGTAAGCCGTCCATCTTGAGTATACTTGATGCATTTGATAGAAATCTCCAAACAACAAGGATTTTTATATATAAAGATCACTTGATAGATAGAGTTAGATGAACTATTCCAATTATTGATTTGAGAAATACATTTGGCTAGCTCAAGATATAAAGATCCTACATCACCATCTCATTTTATCATTTTCACACACACACACGCACACGCACACACACACAGACACACACGGAGACAACATACACAATAGAATTATGTGTATCATATGGCTTATGAGGCCAAGCCTCATATGCAGCCTCTAAAACTCCCGGCTCCGTTATTTTTTGGAGCATCGGTACTGTTCATTTTGATGTACATATTCCAAAACTCCAAGACACCGAATATCATGTGAACCCAAAAATATTTTGCATGTTTATCCCCACATCGTAAAAGTTCTATTCATGCAAAATCATTAAATTTGTAACGGGTAGATGAATGGACAAAATTCCTTAGATTCACCCGATATTTGATGTTTTGGGGGTTTAGAATATGTGTGGATTTTTCAACGATCCAAACCATTAAACAAATTTTAAAAAAAATTCAAATACATAATTTTTTTTTGCACAGTGATCCCATGCGAAAATTTGCTCACCATAACTCTCTCTCTCTCTCTCTCTCTCTCTCTCTCTCTCTCTCTCTCTCTCTCTCTCTCTGCGCGCATGCGCGCGCGGTGTTCCTAATGTATCTCCTTAGAAAATTATCTTAGAAGTCAGCTTTAATACATTTGTTCTACTAACCCTATGTATGATCCGATCTATTCATTGTGATCTATTTGACAACAAATACTTGTTTACAGAAAATCATGCACTTTTAATTTGTTTTAGCCATGCGTCAGGTGGTTATAAAATGTATGGTTTCATAACAATAAAACAAATGATGCCATTTAATCAATGGTTACATGATTAATCATAAACAACCATTTTAAACTATGATTATGATGGACATACGGTGTCAGCTTGGAAATAAGACCAAAGGCCATTATGGTCTTCTCTTGTGCTGGGCCCTAGTTGCAATGGCCGGGCCAAATGGCCTCTATTAAGGATCAGGCCCATGGATATCGACTAAATTGGGCTTTTATACGGTAGAATACCAATACCTTTTCGATTAACATCAACTTTTAGCTGCATAGTCTTACAATTGCTGGAATTTAACCCCGTGGCTTAGATATTATTGTTTGTTAACAAACAGTTCAACAATAATGCTTGTAAGTTTCTTTTTTAGCAGTGCTATTTGCATATCAGGGCATCAGACCCAACAACACAATATAATGATTTACTAGAAATAACACGTGCACGGCTAAGACTCATCATGAGGAGTTGGAAATGGCAGAGTCATGTCCATACTTCGCCATCCTGAATTGGCATGCACGGAGCCAAAAAAATCCTCCCACGAAGAGGATGCGGTGAACGCGCTGAACTAAAAAAGAGCGAAAAATGTGGGTATGCGTGCCGTTATCGTCGTGGACAAAAAGTGCAAAGTCCGGGAGTTAAAACGTAAAAAATCTTCAGGTGGAAAACATGTAAATAAGTGGATGTTTTTTGGTTTTTTGGGGTGAATGGTAAATATGTAATTAAGTGAGTTGTGGTTTTTTGGGGGATGGCAAACATGTAAATTAGTGGCTTGGGGGTGAGATTTGGTTGAGGTGGAGGATGGGGTGGATGGAGCTGATGTGACACTTGTCTTAGTCACTCGTTTCCTACCACCTAAGACAAATGCATCAAATAGAAAATACCCGTGAACACAGCGTACGGAGCCAAAAAAACCACCACGAACAGGATTCGGTGCATGCGCACAAACGAAAAAGAGCGAAAAGTGTGTATGTGTGCTGGTGTCGTCGGGGGTTAAAAGCGTAAACCCAAAAACCTCTTGGGGGTTATAAGTGAAAAAGCTCATAGGGCAAATATGCAATAAAGTGAGTTTGGTGGGTTCTTTTGGGGGTTTTTGCGAAGTGGGATAAGAGGATGACAAACCTGTAAATATGTGAGAGTGGGGGCAATGTGGCATGCCACATGGGTCAAAAGTGAAACCCACTTTTGTCTTAGTCATATCTTAGTGCCACATAGGAAAACTTTTTCTTTGCCCTCTTCGGCTCAATCCCAGTAACTCAAAATAGAATAGAAAGGAAAAATCGGCTACAAGCTTGCAAGAAATTTTTGGAATGATTATGTAATTTCCTTCATTTTACGTGCTTTACGTCTAGGTTTTGTAACTATGTTTGTAACTGCTTGTTTCTTTATGTTTGTAGCTGCTTGTTTCTTTTGTGTTGCTCTTTTGCAAAAACTAGGTATGTAGCTGCTTGTTTCTTTTGTGTTGCTCTTTTGCAATAACTGTTATCTGTACTTCTTGGGGGCTTTGGCATGTCGACTGTACAATAAAATTTATCAATTACCAGAAAAAATCAGTCAATATCTTATTACACAAGGATATGTATGCATCTCATTTAGCTGGAAGTCATTCAATCTCTGCATGCACATAATCCACAAAGACGAAGTTCTTTTGGAGCTCATGGATTGCATAAGCCACAGCAGCACTCAATATAGCAGCCACGGCCACCAAGAGCCGCAGTGACATCTCAGAAGGAATTCCAGAACTCGCGCATAGAACTACAGTGGCAGCAATGAACACTTTCTGCAGTGTTTGAAAAGAATTGTAAGCTCCCTTACAGGACGAGCATTTTAGGGTGTGCTGCTCGTATCTGTCCAACATCTGCCAAAAAAACGCAGTAAGCTATCGTTTTAATACGTAGAATGCCAAAGAACATTTGAGAAATATAGTAGAACTAGAAAATACCCGTGCACAGTGCACGGGCTCCAGCAAACCCCCTGCCATCTCATGACGCGGGCCCCAGTTGGAGGTGGGTATTTTTGTGGGTTCGTGGGAGTATGTGAGAAGGGTGTATGCATGTGTGGGCGTGGCCTTGGTTGCATGGGCCTTTCCGGGAAGGGGTGATGGGACCCACAGTAAGATGTGGCCAAATCCTCGCCAGCACTCTATCCACCCCTTTGCCATAGGTTGAATATTTCTCACTCAATTGTAATATAGATTGGTAGAAACCTAGGCAAAGTCGTTATTGGCGTGCGCGATGTGTGGTGAAAAGTTTAAAAAAAATAGACTATCGAAAATCACGAAAGCTTCCTGCAAATCACTTAGGCTAATGTCAACATAACACAGAATAGACCAAGAATAAAGCAGATAATTTCTACTCTATCCGGTTTATGGAAGAGAACTCCTCCAGAATCTTTATTTAGGATATCTAGAACTTATTACACAAGTTTGTTAAAAATAGGGAGATGTCAAAATGATCTGGTCAGTCATTGTGCAGCTTTTAGTAAAAATGGGAAGCATTCAGATTCCAATAATGATAATGGCAAGGAAGAATGTATTTCAGGTAGAGTAAGCACCTGGCGTTTGGACAGCACTGTGGAAGGAAGGGATTGTATGTTGGCAAAGCCAAACCAGTCAGGCTGGCTGTTGCCATGCCGCCTTAACCAATTTCGAAAAGCCAGAACCAATCGGTCTGCCTGTGTTGGAGTGAAAGTGATTTTCGTATATTGCTGGTTGACATCAGCAGATGACTCCATGGATTTGGAAAGAAAAATTTTCTCTTGGCCTTGGAGAACTATCATGTCACCATCATATACCTTGTTGGAAGTCCAGTGTTCATGCCAGCGAGGGACCAACTGCATCATCATATAGATAGCATCATGAGGATCAAAGCCAATCAGGAGGATACAGATGCAACCTTCAAAATGCTGATACAATTGCCTACATGTGGCAAGACATGATAACTTCCTTAAATTGACAGAAATGTAAATGATAAAAGATCATCAACACGGGCATGAATCGTTTCAGAGAACGTCTTAAAGATGTTTATATTAATGCAAGTATTGAATCCATGCTAAATGGAGGCACTGATGCAACTTTCAAGCTAAAGCATGAAACACATGCAACCTTCCAAAATACCTGGCACTGGTTATACATTATAAATGTGCATGCACAGAACTCTGTTGATCATGGATGCGCTAGGAAATCTATTTAACCCACAAGGTTGATAGTTCCATGATGAGCATGAAGCATCGTGCATATGAAAAGCTCCCACATTGCAATGAAACAGTGATTTGCCACAAGTTAATGAGTTCAAAGTGTAATTGGATATATTCAGAAAGTGCTTCATGTTCGATGTGTCCGAATATCCAACACATCAACCCACCAAAAATATGAAGATTCCGAGTAAGGCCTAGCCTTAGACAATATAATATCGGGTGGCAGTTAACCTTACCATTTAGAACAGTTCAAAACCTAAGAGATTGCATACCATATAACTAGAGAATTATACTTGACATGCAATCCACAAACATAAATACAAGTTAAGATGTATACACAAGAATACAACTTATGAATGCAACAAACAATAGATGTAAGTTGAAAGAATCAAGATAATAATGATTACAAAACTTGGTGTCCTTCATGGGAGAAAACAAATTATAAGTACTACAAGAGATACACATACTAGTACAATGCAAACACTTGGGTGTTACCAATTTGCAATTGAATTGAGTCTTCTCTTCGTATCATGGATTTAGGGTGCTGCTAATTGCGCTTCCACTTTCCTAATACATGTTTGCCATTATTTTTTAATACCTATTCTACCTTTTTCCTCTCTCCACACTAAACTACATTCTCATCTCCTCCTCGCCTCCCACCATTGTCTCCCCATTATCATCCATGCAGCCGTCGCCTCTTCTCCCCATCCTAATCATCGTTCTCATCCGTCTTATCATCTTGTCCCCATGTCTGAATTGTAGCTCGGGTTCTCAAATCCGAACAAGTAAATTGGAGCTCGGACATATATGCACAAGCAATACTTTTTTGAAAATTTATTTGGGACGCTCGGGCCTACATACTAGAGCATCATATTTGGTGTACGTGGATATAGCTCGAGCATAACAGATGACGCTAGGCCCTACAGAACCGATCATGTCGACTTTTAGAATTTTAATCGATTTTTATTGGGTTACGTTCTTTGGACTTTATTAATTTTTAAGAATAGTTTGGGTTTTAATTGCACTCATCAGAGAAGTTGTGCGGGGATAAGGCCATGTGGGTATGACAAAGAAGAAGAATAGTTGATGGATGAGGGTGAGGAGGCTGAGGAGTTGGAGGAATGGTAGATGCGGCGATGAGCAGTCAAAGGAGGAGTTGGATGAGAAGATGAGAAAGGGATGGTGGTGGTGGTGGTGGTGGTGGTGGTGGTGACGACGACGACTTGAAGGCGAGGGTAAAATAAGGGGAGAAATTGGCGAGCTTAGAAAATTTTGAAAATTAGTGTACTGTGTTTAGAGTGAAGTGTGTTTAGGAAAAAGTGAAGTGCAAATAGAAGCACCCTGTCTTCATGTTTCAAAAATGATATCAAAACCACATCAAATCTCTAAACTGCCCATGAAGTTGGTTAAATATATTGCATAGACAGGTATGAATCATGTTGTTTGAAGTGTTGCCTGGGTGAGTCTAATTTGTATAATCGACGTAAGATGATGTGATTTTTATGAACTCGCATTTGCTGAATGCGGTAAGTTACACAAACACATGCCACCAATGATACAAATTTTGACCTTCTTACAAAAAGAAAGGAAGAAACCTAACATGCAAAACCATAAACTAATCACTTGACTTAAACCCATGAATAAATATTTATGCAACATAATAACTAGCACGTGAATCGGCCATCCACTTCTTACCTGCCACCATGCTGGCCCTGGCATAGTAAACTGGAAGAAATTTCGGGCACTACAAACAATGGAACGAGTCTTGCCCGGAGCCATAGGTATGTTAAAAGAACAAATCCATATGACCCACTTCTGATCTCCTAAAAAAGGCAGCTTTGTGTCTATCTCTATCCTGAGAAAAAAAAAGAGTTCATGATCAGAAGATCAATATTAAAATATTTCGCAAAATTGCAGCTAATGATTGGGGCAAGTAAAAAACATATATCTCATCGTAAGGAGTACAAAATTTTTGTAGCAGTTCTCTCTTAAATATCGAATAGCATGACATAATCCAAGGAAATCCCCCCCCCCCCCCCCCCCCCCACCGGCGGGGAAATGAACAGATATTTGCTTTCATCTATTACAAAAAGCAGCAAGTAAAATCAGTAAGGAAAAGACAACTTACTTTCAATATTTAAAGCATAAAAACTAAGCGCATCGAATCAGTTAGTGATGAATAAATTACTGTTTCCACCAAGACTATTCATCATAATGATGAATGTCAGTGCAGTTTTAATGCAAGCGTTTAAATATGCACGTGGCTTGCTAGAACATAAACCATCTTCTTTTGTATGCTGCATATTCTTATGTTAATATTTCCCCATTGTCTCGTGCTTAATGTTTGACACTTACCTATTCATGTACTACTGAAATTTTTAAAAGTTTTCTTCCTTTTCCATTACCTTCAAGCAGTGTATAAAATAATGACACCATAACGACCGCTACAGCTGCTATAGCGGTTTTCCAATCCAACGGTGATTATACATGATTTTTCATAGCATATAGCGCTTGGAGGCTGATGACGCCAATATATTGGACAACACCCTATATATCGGTTGTTTAATTGATGGTAAGAAAGTGATTGCTTCCTATTTTTAACTAATGGGTTAATTTAGACTAACAGGTCAATTTTAAGACCTGATCTAAAACACATACCTAGTAATTCAGCAGTTAAAAAGACCAGAGAAAGAATTAAGGTTCCCAATCCCAAATTCCACTCTTGCTCTCATCTAGTCTGCTTATTAAGGTTCTCAACCCCTAATTCCTCCCTGATCTAGTCTCCTTCAACCCTCCATCGGCAGTAACGGAAACAACACACAATCAGGCATGTGACGGCAAGGCTCTGGCAGGGTGATGAGTCTCCGACTAAGCGGCAAAGCTCCAGCAATGCAGGAAGAAGAAAGTGTGAGCTTTTTGCGATGGGTTAGTGATTATAGATTCATGATTTAATACAAAGAAGTAATGTATCGAGGTAAGTATACCCCAAGTATGTTTTTATGTGAGTTTATATGATTCATATATAGTTAGATATGTATATGACATGCATATGATATCTTTAAGTATGATATGGCACTCTATATTTAGTAAATATTCATTTTATGTTTTTAATCTCCGCAATCTGATATTATATTTTGTCGTTACTGATACCAATGTTTAGAACACTACTTTCAACTTCCTAGATTTGAAATGAACTCATAGTAAGCTAATCCATGTGGTGGACAACCAAATGTCCTAATTTATTTAGTAATACATGATGCTTCATGAAAACTTACCATCTAGCAATTTTTTAAAGCATCTTATAATGAGATAGAATTTAACCATCAATATCAATTAACTTGGAAGGAAGACCTCTGGAGAAAGAATGATATGTGGCGCTGAAACTGAAAATCTATCTACACTACGTACTCCATTAGACTATTTCAAAATTTCAAATATATTAACACTGTTTATTAAACTTCATAGTAAAGGAAATTAATTACTAATTGCCTAATAATGGCTTCCACCCTTTCATACTATGCAAAGATTAAAGCGACTGTAGAGAGCCAGGTAGTCACTTTCTGATGTTTACGGGACTTCAATCTTAAATAAAAGTATGTCATCTACTGTGTTCGTTCCCCTTCCTTTTCTAACTACAGGTCGTCGAAGAGCCTTCAGCAGGGTGGGCGCTATTTAATTAAATATAACTAAAACTCTGATTGAATTGTCGTTTTCTACCCATGTTATTTACGATGATTGTTCATTGCACCTAAAATCAAATTTTAACTAGTATTTGTGAATCCACATTATGGGAGTCGATCTTGTTTATTAGGTATCATTATTCGGTATAGTTCATGTTGTAATAGGCATGATATACTGTTTATTTCAAGAAAAAAGAAGCATAAGTTAACGGTGACTGCTAACGTATTTTAGTTAAGACAAGATATGTGTTTGCTAATCTTGATGCATTCTATAATAGAAAACTGTATTAACAAATAAAGAAAAATTTGCCTAAATTGGCAATATCCATTATATTTTAAAATTTTAAAGACATTACATCTTAAATTTGACTAGAACTACAGTAAATTTACCCATTAAATTTTTTTTATTTTAGAAAAATGTATAAATATGATGTCTCTCCTTTTGCAGTTGATTGAACCAATAAATCATATTTTGAGTAAATTGACTTCCTAAAAGTATTAGTATTGATTTGAATTGTCACATATCTTGTATATTCATGCTATTATAAGGTATGGGATATTATCATGATTTGCAAAGAATGTCAATTTTAATTAATCAGCATGTTTTATAACGCCGATTGTTAAATTATTAAAAACATACATTTATAAGAAAAATGCTATTCTTTATTAGATAGATTAAAAGGGAATCAATTTGGAAAATTTATAAAGACAAGTTTGCCATAAGAAGACTTTATTATTAAAAAATATATATCCTCTTATCATTTAAAAAATATCACTTTGATGTCCAAACATGCTTTAATAAGTAGTTTATAAAAAATATGGAGAGAACTCACTTGTTTAGATAATAGCATGGTGCAACAAATTTAGCACTTATACGAGGGTTTCCAGTATTTGATCCAGTAAATCCAGAAACACCACTAGATTCCAACTTAAATGGCAATGGCTTAGCTCTGTCCCTTCTTCCTGTGACCTATTGAGAACAAATATGTTAGGAATGCAAAAGAAACTAACAAACTACTGAAGATAATTATTTACCATACAGAGGACTTAACTGTCAATCCAATTGTATGAGTACTCACAGGTACATATCTCCATGAAACTGTGGACATCTGTGAATGATATAAAAGAAAGCAAACATTCCACCAGACAAGCAAATCAACGCAGTTGGTAATATACGATTTTTAGGGGAAGAGGTAGAAGCATGAGAATTAGCATAG
Source organism: Scilla litardierei (assembly GCA_030789695.1). Taxonomy (NCBI): domain Eukaryota; kingdom Viridiplantae; phylum Streptophyta; class Magnoliopsida; order Asparagales; family Asparagaceae; genus Scilla; species Scilla litardierei. The sequence continues at coordinate 156,075,262 of CM061138.1, read as the reverse complement.
CTTTTCCAGCAAACAATATGTTTAGTATTAGATGTTAATGTGTGTATATATAGTACGAAAGTGTATTATGTGGTGTACTTGGTACCTAAATGAAGATGACCTCCAGAAAGAATTGGGTTGAGGAACAGGTCCATCTAACTAGGAGTGTTCTTCTTGAGAATGAGGGTGCGGTGGCAAACTTGTATTTTGGGCCCTATAGGCATTTTTGTAATTTTGGTCAAATTAGTCCTTTATATAGGGATGGAAGGGTTAGGGCTAGTTCATCATATTGAATTTGAAGAAGATGATAGAAAAGAGAAGAGTTTAGGAGTAGATAGCTTAGATCTTGAGAGATTTAGACCTTTATCTCGAATCGGAGAACGGTTTCCTCTCGAAAGAAATCAATTGTATCATGTATTTTCCGCTCTTTTATAAAAATCTAGGATTTTATCTCTTGAAACACTAATCTTTCATATCAAATTGGTACCAGAACGATTCGATCTTGATGGAAGAGCTAAAATCCGCGTTGAAGAAAATGATGGAGATGTGGAGTAGAAGGGAGACCATGATGAAGCAAATAATCCTCTCCTTGAGATAGAGGCTATGAAGCCAGATCTGAAACGAACGAGGACAACGACACAGATCCAGGACCAAAGGTGACCCTTTTGGCCAATGGGAGGAAGCGGAAGGGGGCGATGGCCCCCTCACTAGTCTCCAGGGGCCTTCGGCCCCACAACGGGCCTCCCCACAACGGGCCTCCCCGAGCCGGGCAAGCCCACGACGAGTCGTCCTAAGGGCCGCACGTCCTGAGCAAACTACACCGGGCTTGATGGCCCTGGGCGGACTGCAAGCCTTGGGCAAACCGCCCAGGGCCTGGGAGCCCTTGGGTGGGCCGTCGTGGGGCATGCGAGCTCTCGGTGGGCCCCCTATGGACGACAACACTATTAAGTGGGCCCTTGGGCCCCCTTGGGTCCTTGTATTCATTTGGAAGACCGACCGAGCATCAGCGTCAGTGCTTTGGACACAGAGGTCCTTCTGATGAGTTTGACGACTATCATGGCTTCCATTTAAACTTCGCAGGAGATGGAGAGATGGGATGGCTCTTTGACCCAGGAGGCATTCATGGCATCACCTTAAGGACAAGATGGTTCTTCGGGGGCGGAGTAATGATGAGAATGAAGGTGCGATGGTAAACTTGTAATTTTAGGCTCTATGGGTATTGTGTAATTATGGACAAATTAGTCATTTATATAGTGAGTGAGGGGTTAGGGCTAGTTCATCATGTTAAATTTGAAGAAGAAAATATAGAAGAAAAGAGTTTAGTAGTAGATTAGCTTAGATCTTAGGAGATTTAGACTTTTATCTCGAATCAAAGGTTAGGAGAGAAGTTTTCTCTTGAAAGAAATAATTGTATCTTGTATTTTTCACTCTTCTATAAATCTTATCTTTTATCTCTTGAAACCCTAGTCTTTCCTATCAGCTCTTTCCATAGTAGGTCCTTATTTGGCATATGTCCCTATCCAGGACCCCCCTCCCCTCCAATCTTCGGGCAAACAAAGGACAAAATTAAAAATAGGGGACGGACCAACAAGATGCCTCATAAAGGGCATGTGTCCCCATGTCTAAAAAACCCAGTGTGTTTCTCATTATTCGTAAAAAGATCAATAAACCCCTCTGCATGTTTTGAAATTGCATGTCCCCTCATTCACCAGGAGCTTGGTCGATGTTCTCCTCTCCTGTTCTTTGTTTTATGTTTTTCTTCTATATGTCGGTCTTTGTTTTTTGGCTACAAGAAACATACAATTCAAGAAGTATGAGAAAGAATGGAAGAAGTTACTAAATAGATAAGACAATTAGGAGGCAATGTGTGACACAGAAAACCGTGATTGAGAAAGTAAGCAAAAAAGGAAATACGGAGAAAATACATATGGAGAGGACAACCAAATGAAGCATGTTATACCTCCACCATCCTGCATTATCTAAAAGACGAATCACTTCTCCCTTCTATTGGATCATTGGTCATCAAACTTTTTACCTTTGTATGCTAGCAATGCATGGAGATGAATGATTTAACTATTGAAAGCAAGGAGAACTAACACATCCTTTCTTGAATGACATTGGAGCTAGAGAACACATATCACTGCCTATCACCTTCCAAATAGCCAAACAGTGTACAAACACCAAAAGAGCTTCAACGGAGTTGTACATCTATCATGCAACTAAACAAAATGCTATGGATATGATCATATGGATTCTTACATGATGCTTTGTTACTTTATCTCAAGGTAACTTTCACATTAACTTTATTAAGTCCCCACAAGGTAGATTCACTAGTATAGTTAATTACTAATTTAATAAGAAAAAATTATAATAGTTAATCAAGTTCCTGCTTAGGTTTAAATTTGATTTTCTCAGCTACTTTGGAGTGTTCTTAACTGCAAATTAAGAGGACCCAAGAGATCCCTATTTGCCAATAATGTAGTCTAATATGTAAAGTATGCAGTTCAACTAATACAGTCGCATGGATCAGCTTAGTTAATACTGGTCAGCATTACTAACAAGGAACCTAAGATGTTTTAGGATGCCCGTGTCCTAGGATATTCTTCTGTTGGTGGTGGTACCTAGGATATTCTTCTGTTGGTGGTGGGACCTGCAGATTTAACTTGCTTTATGTCGAGTGCGACTATAAGAGGACTGAGAGTTTGAACATTTCATCTACTGTTCATCATTTGATTAGATTTGGAAACAGACCAAAAGATACATGCGTAATTGTGCAATTATAATTTGATGGAACAACTCACAAATTTTGAACGTCTTTGATTTATAAAACTTGCCGGATTGGCCTATGTGACTGCATTGCCTTTTTATTAGAAGATATTGAAAAGGATGAGTCTATGATTAGATTGGGCTCGGGTTAACCTGAAAATAGCCCGACTCAAAGCCCTAACCCAATCGGCATCGGGCTAGCCCAAGCCCAAATCTTGGCTCAAAAGAAGTTAACATGCAGGCCAGCCACATGTCCGACTCAATATTTGTCCCAAAGCTTAAAGGTCTGCTCAAAACACTGACTCCCCAAATCTCTCATCGACTCGAGTAATCAACCTCAAAATCATAAGGTACAGAGCAAAAGAGAAATAGAGGGAAAAAATTACTTAGCGTCGATCTTCACCATCAACAACGATGACCTTAGCTATCAATGGTGATGACTCTCCTCATATTTGCCATTAACGAAGATCTTTACTGGTGACAACTCTCCTTATTTTTGCCGATTACTGCTCATCATCACCACCAACAGTGACTCTTTTACATCAACCTTTAGATTAGGCTGTAATTATATTTTTGCTTCATAATTACTCGATAAAACTTGTTGAATTCAATTTGTGAGTTCCTTGAGATGGAACAAATGAATCTGCTACTTAATTGATTGCTGATGATTAGTCAAATCAAAGAGTAGTAGTTTCATGATGTGAAATTAAGCCAAAGGCTTTTTACCTCCAAGCCTATATAAGGCCTTTGGCTTCCGATTTGACAATGAATTGAAGTTAAGCTTCTCTAGATCTTCATTACTGACCCACATCCTTTGAAAGTAGCTTCAATGAAAAGCTAAATGCATGAATATAGATTCTAAAACTATTTTATTAATTGAAATATATGATATAAATATGCAAATCTATGCCTTAACTTCATCTAGGTATCTGATTAATAGAAATAAATGTATGGGACTCGGTCTTATAATTCCCATAGATAATCAAATATTGTTAGTAAATTAGTACATACAGACTTCAGCATAATGCATGTTATTGAAACTGGCCTAATGTCTTGATTAATGATCGATAGCAGCCAAATCCCTTAACTAATGCTTGATTTAATCATTCACGATCAAATAATCACATGCTTAAAGTGTAATTTGTTAGTTCTTGGGTTCAAGACTAACGTTGGTTTGATGATGATCAACACATTATGATAGTGTGCTAATCTATCTTATGTTTTAGTCTCGGTTTATCTTAACGATTATATATTGATGAGACAAAGCATAATGCTTGGATGATATTACACGTGATATCTTAAAGACCTCCAAGAGTGGTGGTGTGCTCAAGCATGGATGAAGTCTTGAAGATCATCTAATGAAGCCAAAGCTTGGAGCATGATGGATGGACATCTAGAGGAGTATTTGGGGAGCATCAAGGTATCATGAGCTTGAAGACTTAGACTCTAGGAGATGCAATATGTAATCCATGTAATTTCTATTACTTGCATTTCTCTCTTTATGAGTCTAGGATTATTGTAATGCCTTGATAGATGGTCATACTCTCATGCATATGCATTTCACCATCTTAGTGAGCCTTAGGATTATCATAGAATCCAACCCAATAGGTTCATCTAGCCCAAAGACTCAATTGGAGTCTCTGGCTCTCCTACAGTCGCCTGCTGAAGGTTTTACAGTCGACTGGGTGATTTTCAGTCGCCTGTCGAGCCTTTTACAGTCGATTGTGAGCACGGCTCAAGTCAACATTTCTATTGACTCTTCTTGAGCTTTTCGCATCAGTCGACTGATGTTCAATTTACAGTCGCATGTATTCTTACAGTCATCTGAGAATTGGTCGACAGTCGACTGTGCGTTTCTTGCATTTTCTGGGTTTCATCCCAATTTGCAAGACAGTCGTCTGTTGCTGTTTTTACAGTCGCCTGTATACAGTCGCCTGTGAAATGGCCATCAGTCGTCTGAAAGGCGTAAGTCGAAATATGCATCTCTCTGTTTTCTCCATCCTATGCAGCAGTCGACTGATGAAGGACATACAGTCGCCTGTCTATTTTACAGTCGACTGTCATTTGTTCATCAGTCGCCTGTATGCATACTGGAAGTAAGGGTGCATCTCTCTGTTTCTTGTCCATCCCTGCAGCAGTCGCCTGATGAATGTTATACAGTCGACTGTCTGTTTTACAGTCGCATGTGTAGTCTTCTACAGTCGACTGTCCTGGCTCAGATTATAGCCGTTGGGATTTTTCTAGCCGTTGACCAGTCGGCTGTCTTTTGTTCATCAGTCGACTGTCTGTATCATAAACTGCCAAAATCTATCCGTTGCAGATTTCTTCCCTTTGGGATTTTGGCTGGTTTTATGGGTTCCTTTGGGCTTCATATATATAGGAGTTGGCTTAGTTCATTTAGAACTCTTGAAAGGGTTAGGAAATCATAGAAGATCATTTAATCTCTTCTCTAAGCCACTCCTCCCACATTCCCTAATTAGAGCTTCATACTTATGATATAGTATCTAAGCTCTAGGGAATTTCTCCAAGGGATTTCAATCTCATTCCTTTTCTTGAAGAACATCTTTCTTCTCTTTATTTCATACACTCAAGTGAGAAGTGTTAGGATTCATTCCTAGAAGAGAGAAACATCATCAAGTGCAATCAAAGCATCATCTCAAGCACTTGAGTTTCACTTGCATGCATTCTTCTTCATATTGGTAATATCAAGGCATAGGTAAGTGTTGTTTCGTTTTGTTTTCTTATAACACTAATTCTCTGTGGGAATTAGTCTTTCTCTCTTTGTGGGAGTATTTCTCTTTGTGGGATTATGATATTCTCTTAGTGGGAATAACTCTCTTTGTGGGAGTAACTCTCTTAGTGGGAGTTTGGTGTCCTAGTATAGGGCTAACCCTAATTCTCTGAGTGGGAGTTAGTAATTCTCTAGGTGGGAGTTTGATCCTTGTGTATGGTTGGTTGGTTGGGTTCTTGTGTAAGGCAAAATCCTCTTGGCGATGTATCTCTTTGTAGGATTTGTATTCACTTCTCTTTGTAGGAATATAGTGAATATTGGTGTGGCTGGACGTACCCAAGTTTTGGGGAACCAGGGTAAAATCTGTGTGTTTGTGTTTGTTGTTGTTGAGCACTCTATTTAAATTCCGCTGCTTATTATGCTTTAATTTTAATAACTTTTAATTAAGCACTTTGCTTGCCATTACACTATTCACCCCCCTCTAGTGTGTGTAGCCCCGCAGGGTCCTTTACATAATTAGCATTTATCTAACTTCAAGAAGGGACATGCCCATTGTGCCACCCATACCCATATTAAATCTATTTTTTGTTCTGTCTTTCCAGCTTCACCTTATTGTGATCATTTCGGTGCTCATCATAACTACAACTCCTACCAGTTCTCTAACTCCAATATCAACAAACTCCTCTACATAAGAACATTTGAGATGTCTCGAGCTACACGGTGAAATTAAAAAATGTCGAAGGAATTATACTCAAGAGTAAAAAAAGACTCAGAGTGTGAAATCATTTCAATATAAAAGAACAACCCAATGGTACATCCAAAGAAATTTGCGAGTATTCTGGTCATGAATTATCACGTTAAAGAATTCAAGGATAACTCATTTAAGTAGACATTATAAATTTTCTTGCAAAACCCCTCCATATAAAGATATAAAATAGACATTGCTTACCAAATCTTCAAAGTGTAATGGTATGAAGCAAGGTTTTAGGTCTCGGTTTCGGTCTCGGTATAGCTCTTCTCAAAATTTAGGTTTCGGTATTGGTAGCGCCCGTTTCGGTGGTTTTGGAAGCAGGTTTCGGTTTCATCTGTTTCAGTAGTTTCAAATACTTAAAGCCCTATCAATTAGTATCAAATACTCTCAAATACTAAAGCATTAAATATTTAAACTAAAGTATTAATCAAATACTATCAATACCATTAAATTTGTATGACTAATACGTATTTACAATTTTGTATACTACTATCAAAATTAAAAATACATATTTTCTTGAATTAAGAAGAGTTTGCCATTCACCTTACACATTTTGCTAAATGTATCACATTATGCTAAAAGAGAATGGCAAACTTGTAAGTAAACGGAAGTGGGCTAGCATTTATTTACAAGTTTGAATTGAAAAAAAAGCTGATTTGAGCCCAATGTTGCTTGAGCTCAATTTACATATTTGTATTTACATTTAATATTTATTTACAAGTTTGCCATTCCATTTTGTTTAAATAGAAGTACCTGCATCTTTTTGTTTTTTGATACATCGGAAGAATCACCTGTAGCTTTGATCTTTAAATAAAAGCACCAGCAGCTTTGATCACGGGGCTCCTTCCCCCCCCCCCCCCCCCCCCCCCACAAGCACAGCTTTGATAAAAAAGGGAGGCTGTTAGAGGGAGGCAACTGGACGGCGGCCGCTCGAGGGCGGCCGCTCGAGGACGGCCGCTGGAGGGCGGCGACTGGAGGAAGGCTGTTGGAGCTGAGGTAAGTCCCACCACTCTTCTTCAAGGTTTCTTCTTCTTATTTTTTATGGTCTGATGTTTCTTTTGCGGCTTCTTCTTCTTCTTCTTCTTTATTTTCTTTAAATTGATGTTACCCGAAAAATGAAGGCTAGTATCGGCCGAAACCGTCCATCGGTCGAAACTGGCCAAAACTAGGCGGTTTCGTCTGATGCCGAGAAACCCGAGAGGGTTTCGGATCGGTCTCCTCTAATCCATGGTACGAAGGTTTTAAGTTTGATCAAGAAACAGAAATGCTTTGCAGAGCTACTAATTTTGTGCAGAATTTTCATTTAAAATAATAAAACATTCTTTATTCATTGCTTTTGCAAGAAGCTTACAATCTTTATTTATTATGGTTTGTTGTCATACCACTGAAATGACTGCATTGCTTTGTTTCAAGAAAAAAATAAAAACTTGATAGTTTTTTTTAAAGACTTAGATTATCGTATGAGGTTTATCATTGATTTATAAAATTCTAATAAAAACTTAGTTATCTAGCTCTTGTTGCATATTCTGTTGATGAAGGATGCATGATGCTAAAGAAGATATTGAACTTTCAAAACGTTTCTTTTCCTCACACAAGTTTTGCCCTCCCCAATATTATTGGAAATTAACTTGCCAAGTGAGATTTGGATGGTAAATTACTTCCACTCACGGTTGATAATTATAGTACAAATAATGACTTGATAAGACATTATAAAAGAAATTTTGGTAAGAAATTGTTGTTTAATGATAAACACATACATATCAAGTGTTATATCATGTGTTATGCATATATTTTGAATATTATGATACATGATGGAATTAAAGTAATGGACTAGTCTATTAAACATAGTCGGAATCTAATTAGATGCCGTTAGCTTTCAAGATGTAATACTCAATGAAATTAACTAATTATTTAGGTTGCCTACTAAGAAATATTTGATTTTGGATATGACCAGAGGATAGAATTCCACCTATGAAATGTTTTGCAATGTTTTATCATACAAGGATGCATTTATAGTATATACCGAATAACATTATATTAGAGTTTATGCTCCTACTATTGATAATTTGAAAAAAGCATAGATGGTAATGATATTCTTGAAAACTTTTGTAACGATTGAAATATTTTATAGTAGCAAGTGTCTCATTTTCAATTTATATTTCAATGAAATTTGGATAATCCAGTGTCTTTTGCAAGAAAAAGATGCTAATGGTGAAATTGTTAAATTTTAGCATTAGGAATGTATAAAAGTTCAAGAAATATGAAGATGAATGTAACAAAGTTCTATGTATTGCATCTATTTGGATCTTAAATCATAATTAGGCTAGACTGAGTGTAAGTATACCGATTCATTTACAGATGAAACATGTGAAAAAGGTCAAGGAATTAAGAGATTTCTTTCATAAAATGTAGGATCAATATGCAAAAGTAGCTAGGTAAAAAGAAAGTGTGATCAATGTATTCAGTAGAGCAACACATATAAAATAGAATGTTTCTTTCGGTTTGCGCAAAAGAAAATTAGATTTGAACTTTGTTCAGTTTTGAACCTAAAATGCTATGGGAAAAAAGTAGAAGGAACAAGCTTGACAGCAATCTAAAGAAAATTTAACATTCAATTGTGTCAAATATGAATTTTAATATCTTAGCCGGGTGGAGAAGAATGCAAAATTTTATCTTGTTCTTTCAAAAATGACACAAGATGTCTTAGCAATACAAATATCTATTGTTTCATCAGAATTAGCTTTTAGCATTAGAGGTAGAGCTATAAATCAGCATCATAATTGATTGGGTCCAATCACTATAGAAGCATTGATATGCATGCATGATTAGCTCCGAAATGAATATTATATAAGAAGCAACGTACTTATAATATGTGTTTTGTATTAATATTTTACTGAATGTTATTATAATCATATTATACTTAACTTTAATGTTATACACATGAAAATGAAGTTTTTTTCAAGGTTTTAGGTTTCGGTTTCGGTCTCGGTATCGCTCTTCCTAAAATTTAGGTTTCGGTATCGGTATCGCCCGTTTCGGTGGTTTCGGACGCAAGTTTCGGTTTCGTTCGTATTGTCATTTTCGATAGTTTTTCTACATATTAATGTATAATACTTTTAATACATAAAAATACATACACCATTTGAATACACGGTTAGCAATATCATATACCAAATACTAATTAAATTTGTATTGCTAAACATGTTATGTGCAGGTTGCATCTTGAGGGCTTCTTCATTTAGCTAAACAAATTACCCTTTTTTATAAGGTTGCATTTCTTGCTTTAAAAATGGTAAACTTGTAAATAAATGTGTTATATTAGCTAGCAAAATCTGTAGGTGAATAACATAAATAGTATGCAATCAAATTATAAAATTTGAGAAATAATTTACATTTATTTACAACTTCACCATTCCCTTTATTTGAATGGTTAAATGAGTGTCAAACTTGTAAATAAATATACCATGCCCAGCTAAAGTGTAATTTGACAGCAACACTATCCCCAAGCCTTTTAATAAGCTTCACGTGGGCTCCTTTAATTTTTTGATCTCATCTTCCCTATGGAGGAGGCGGCGGGATGGCTTCTTCAATTCTTTCTTTCCTCTTCTCCATGGAGGAGGCGACAGAAGGACTGTGGGAGGGCTGCGGGAGGGCTGCTGGAGGCTGCGGGGTGGCTGGAGGCGGCGGGTGGCAGCTGGTGGTGGCGGGATGGCTGCAGGTGGCGGCGTCGCGGCGAGATCAACAGGTATGTTCTCTCTCTCTCTCTCTCTCCTCTTTTTCTTGTTCTTTTTTTTATTTTCTCTTCCTCTTCCTCGTTTTTTCTTGGTCTTCTCCTTCTGTTGTGATTTTTTTTTCAATTTTTCCTTCGGTTTCGGTCGGAACGGTGCCGTTCCGGCCGGTTCCGGCCGAAACCGAAGCCTGGGGGCTTTTTCGTCTCGGTATAGGCCGGTTCCGAGACGAAACGCCCGATACCTAGAGGTATCGGGCGATACCTCTAACCTTGGTTTTTTTATCGTCTTCAGTGGCGGAACCATGCCTTTAATTTAGTAGGGTCCTAATACATATATACTTTTGATGGGGATGCATGCATGCAAGCATGCATACATGCATACATACATGCATACATACATACAAATTTTAGTGGGGGCCCGTGCCCCCAAAAACAAGAGGGTAGTTCTGCCCCTGATCGTCTTTCAATTCCTTCTTTTTGGACGAAGAATTAGTATAGAGTGCTTATTGGAATAAATTCCGGAACTCCTGTAAGTGATCTATCAAAAAAAATTATGATTTTTATTCGATTAATTTTATTTTGTTAACTTGTTTCCTTATTTTCTTGCACAAATCATTCACATGGGGTGCATCTCCTGGGGAATATGATGGTTGCTAAGCAATATAAGCAGCTTCTAATTTTGACTAGTTGTATACTAGTTTGCATTTTGTAAGTAAAGGATAGTTATCAATTGACATAATCTTGTCAACATATGAATATTTGGATATATATGCATTTAAGGATACATATTATAATTAACAAATCATGTTATTATGAACAGATTTAGCTGCTTTGGAAATCTCAGGTCAGTCTTCTGCAGTTGGAGGCAGCATACAATGTGCTAAAGCTAGCAGTTCTTAGTAGTGTGCTAATTAAGATCTGGGCATAGGACATATGATGATCTACGTGACTATTATTCTGAGTTATTTTTTTCTTTCTCCGCCTGTTAGATGTTGTGATTGAAACTAACTGCAGGAACTTTTGATGTGTCATTTTGATTTCACTTGAAACCTTTTATGAAGTACATCTTTCAATGGGCCACCTGATGGGAGCATGATCCTTAAGCTGGTGGTTATTTTCAAGATGTAACTAAAAAGAATAGGTCGGGTTGGGCCAAATACATGCCTACTTCAAATGGTCCAGCTCTTGGGCTGGCCCAAGGCTTAAATGGGCTTAAATAAGATTTGGGCCAGCACATTGGGCTTTGGATTAGCACCACGAGGCATAGCTTAATTTTTTTTGCTTTTTCAATAAAATTGAAATAAAATATTACAAGACACTAGTAATTGCTCAAAACTAATACATAAAAAAAACAAAAAAGAAATAAATACTAACAAAATAATTTCAATCCAAATAAAAATGATTGAACAAAAAACCAAAAGAGATTTTGATAGCTTACATGCAAGAATCTTAAAATCTTAAAAAACTAAGACTTCACCTAAAGGGGAGGAATTGGAAGAGGACAAAACTTCACATTCAACATAATATTAAAATCAATTGTACAATGATTATAATAGCATTTAATAAAATACCAATAAAATATAAATATTTTAAACATGCCGACTGTTACCTATATAATACTCATTTCGAAACTAATCCGATGTGCATGCCAAATCCTCTATAGTGGTCGGACTCAATCATCTACAATACTGATCCATAACTCTATCCTAGTACTAAAAGCCAGCTCTGATGAAACAATAGATATTGATATTGCTAAGACGTCTTGAGCCATTTTTGAAAGAATGTGATAAAGTATTGCATTCTTCTCCACCAATCTAAGATATTAAAATCTATATCTAATATAGCATAAAGTAAATTTTTCTTTAGATTACTATCGACTTCGTTCCTTTTAGCTCTTTTTATAGCATTTTAGGATCGAAAGTTTACCAAATATAAATCTGATCTTTTGCCTAAACTGAAGAAACATTCAGTTCCATACTTGTTGCTTGGTATATACATCAATTGCAGTTTCTTTTTGTTTAGTTATGCTCAAATCCAGCAGGCATTTTACGAAAGAAATCCTTATGTTCCCGAACTTTTTTACACATTTTATCTTCAAATGTCATCTTCAATTGCATTGTCCAGATGTAGTTCGATTTTAATCTAAGATCCAAAATAGATGTAATAGATAGAATTTTGTTGCATTCATCCTAACATTCATGAACTTTTTTGCATTTCTAATGCAAATTTTTTGACAATTTCATCATGACTAATAGCTTTATCTTGCAAAAACACCAAATAATCCAAATTTCCTTAAAATACAAATTAAAAGGGAGATACTTGCAGCCACAAAACACACTTCAGCTGTGTTTACAAAAAATTTTAAGAATGTTATTATCATCTCAACTTTTTTCAATCAATAATATAAGCATTAACACCAATATCATGCTCTTCTCTTACAAATACATCCTTGTATGATAAAACATTATGAAGCATATTAGATATCAAAATCTACCTTGTGATCACATCCAAAACCAAAACAATTAATAGGAAACTTAAGCATTTGTGTAATTCTATTAAATATCTGTATTCTAGAAGGATTACTAAATCCCTTTTAAAATTTCTTATCAAAGCATCATTTGTGCTACAACTATGAACAGTGTGTGGCTTGTAAATAGTTTATCATCCAAATCCAACTCAACAAGACAATTATCAAGAATATCAGTGATGGCAAAACTTAGATGGGGAAAAGGGAAATTTTTGAAAATTCAATTTCTTCTTTTTTAACATGAACCCTTCATCAACATAACATGTAATAAGTTTTTTATTAGAAGTTAATAAATCATTGGTAAAACTCACAAAATAATCTAAATCTTTAAAAAAATGTTTTGTTTCTATTTTCCTTCTTGAAACAAAGCAATACAGTTATTTCTAATTGTATAAAGATCAACCATGATAAATAATTGTCATAAAAGTAATGAATAAATGATATTCTACTATTTTAAATGAAAGTTTTGCACAGATTAGTAATTTCGCTAAGTATTTTTTGCTCGCTTCTTAATCAAAGTTAAAAACCTTTATACCAAACTTGGAGATTTGATGAGTAACACCTGTTTCATATCTTCATGTAGATTGTTTTTGCAAGAAAACTTGTGATGTCTACTTAAATGAGTTGTCCTTGTATTTTATAAATAAGATAACCTTTATCATAAAATTTGCAAATTATTTTAGAAGTGTCATTAGTTTGTTCTTTCATTTTGAAATGATTCCACACTTCAGATCTTGTTCTACTCTTACTTGTAGATCCATCGATATCCCTTATTTCAACATCTGCCCATCACAAATGTAACTGGAGCAGATAGGTTTATTGACATTGACGGAGTTAAAGAGTTTCTAATCATGATGAGCATGAAAGTGATCACTACATGGCAAAGTTTGAAATAAAAAATAAAAGGTAATAACTCAAAACATTTTTAACATTTTTCTAAAGGTCACTTAAGAGTCGTAACATTTTTTGCATTAGTTAACACCCCTGAGCCTTTAATTTTTTTAAAATCACCAAAATACCCTCTCTTTTATTGCTATTGTTGTTTTTTCTTCTTTTTGCGGGAGTAGATAATTGTGTTTGTTGTAGTTGTTGTGTTTGCATTTCTTTTCTTTTTGGGGCTTAAAAGGTGGATGCTCTCTTTTGTTCCATCTCTTCTCCTAATCATTATTATGTTTTCTTTCTTTTTTGGCCTTGAAGAATGAAAAGCAGAAAGAGAAGAGAAGAGAAGCTACAGTAGCAACAATGAGAAGATAGAATAAGAAGAATAACAATAATAAAAGAGGAAGAAAGGAAGTTGGAAAAGCAAGAAAGCAACAATAAGAAGAAGAAAGCAACAATAAGAAGAAGAAGAAAGCAACTACAATAACAACAATAAGAGAGAAAAGAAGCAATTGTAACATGATTAACATGATATTGAAAAGAAATATGGAAAAGAAGAAGGGAAAAAAGAGAAGCAACAACAATAGTAGCATGGAGAAGAACAACGAACAAAGGGTATTTTAGTTATTTTTTGAAAAATGACCAATTAAGGGTGTTAAGTAATCAAAAATAAATGTTAGAAGGTGTTAAGTGATGCAAAAAATATCAGAATATTTAAATAATTTTTAAGAAAATGTTAAGTGTGTTTTAAGCCATTACATCTAAAAATAAGGACGTAATATGAGTATGAGCAGCACAGTAGGTGTGGCTAAATTTGCCAACATTGTCCTATTATCATTATAGGAATTATAAGCCCGAGTTTCATATATTTATCTCTATTAGTCAGAGACATAAATGAAGTTTAAGCCTATACTTACATATTTATATCATCTATTTCAATTAATCAAACAGTTTTTAGAATCTATATTCAAGTATTTAGCACTTCACTGGAGCTGCTTTCAAAGAAATAGGTCACCACCAAATCAAGAGCCAAAGGTATTATATATGAATGAAGACAAAGGCCTTTAACTCAATTCCGCACTCATGAAACTTCTCTTCGATTTGATAGATATTATCATCAGCAATTAACCGAGTAGCAGCTTCATTTGATCCATCGTAGAAACTCACTAGTCAAATTCAACAGGTTTCATCAAGTGACTATAAAGCAAAACAAAAAAATTTCATCAAGTGACTATAAAGCAAAACAAAAATTATCTCAAAATCTAAAGGTCTATGGAGAGTAGTCATCGTTGATGTCAAGGATGAGTCATCATCGGTGAAAAAAGGAGGGTCATCATCGGCAAGGATCGGCATCGTCGATGGTGAAGAGAGATGATGCGGACTAGGGTTTGTAGAAGAGGTTTGGGGATTTTTATTGGAATTTGGGGAATAGGGTTACAAGATAAATAGCCAATTTTTGGAGAGTTGGCCCCTCTCCTAGCTTTTGCTAAGGGAAAAGCCTAAACTCTCTTCTAGATCTCCTCGGAGAACTCTAGGAAATGTCAAATGACGGCTCACAAATTCGATACCCTAACCCTAGCCCACGCCCTCACTTATATAATGATGAGGCGTGGTGCGTACAGCAACTAAGACCCACTAATGGTGCCTAAAGTAATTTTATCCCCAAACCTTCGGTACGCCCAGCAATTACTCCTTAGTCTTCTTCCGCCTCCTCTCGTAGGTGATAAGCGTATCACTACTCCCCCCCAGGAGTTTCACCTTGTCCTCAAGGTGGAAATCTGGGTACTGTTGCAGGATGTGATCATATAACTCCCATGTGGCCTCGAACTCCGGTAATCCCGACCATCGAATAAGAACTTCCCATGCTCCCGATGCTCCCGTGCGAATGCCTGTGACCTCCTCGGGTGCAAGAAGTACCTCCATGTCAATCGTGAGAGTCGGGGGTAAAGTAGACGATGCCTCATGATCTCCAATAGCGCGGCGCAACTGTGAGACGTGGAAAACCGGGTGAATGCGGGTAGTAGGAGGCAGCTTCAGTCGATACGCCACCTTGCCGATCCTGGCCTCAATCTCATACGGCCCATAGTACCTTGCCGCTAGCTTTTCGTTGCGCCGGTGAGCCATAGAACGCTGTCGGTATGGTCGAAGCTTCAGATAGACGCGTTCCCCTACATCAAACTCCACCTCTCTGCGATGTACATCTGCCTTCTTCTTCATGATCTGCTGCGCGCGCAGTAGGTGACGCTTCAACTCTTCCAGGACTCGATCCCGATCCTCTAGCTGCTGCTCCAATCCTGACACCGGGGTGGATCCCCTACTGTAATGCACTAAATGGGGCGGATCTCTGCCATAGACGATCTGAAACGGTGTCATCCTCGCCGCTGAGTGGTACGAGGTGTTGTACCAATACTCAGCCCACATCAACCACCCGGCCCACTTCCTAGGAGTCTCCGACGCAAAACACCGCAGGTATGCCTCTACACTGCGGTTGAGGACCTCCGTCTGACCGTCCGTCTGGGGGTGGTATGCCGTGCTCCGTCGAAGTGCTGTACCCTGCAGACGGAACATCTCCTTCCAAAAAATGCTCAGAAAGACTTTATCTCTGTCGGACACAATAGAGCGGGGGTACCCATGCAGCCTGACCACCTCCTTCAGAAAATCTACTGCTACCGATGCTGCCGTAAATGGGTGGCGGAGTGGGATGAAATGACCGTATTTGCTGAGGCGGTCAACCACAACAAATATAGTAGTATAGCCCTCGGATCGAGGCAGTCCCTCCACGAAATCCATCGAGATGTCCTCCCATATCCTCTCTGGTAACTCCAAGGGCTGTAGAAGACCGGCTGGAGACGTCGCCTGATACTTGTGGCGCTGACATATATCGCACTCCGCGACCAGCCTCGCAATGTCCTTCCTCATGCCCGGCCAGTAAAGCTCCCGGGCCATCCTCTGATACGTCTGGTAACATCCCGAGTGCCCACCCACTGCACTGCTGTGGAACTCATGGAAGAGTGCCGGAATGTGACCCGAAGTCCGAGGAATCACTAGCCGCCTCCGGTACAGGAGCAGTCCCCCCTCCAATGTGTACCCCGGAAAGTCTGTGGACCCCCCAACAATCGCCTCCCGGATTCGCCGCAGCTCCTCATCTGCCTCAATCTCTGCTAGCAGGGTGTCGCTCCTCAACATCAACGGAATAGACAAAGCCACCACCTGCACCCCCTCATCTCGTCGGGAGAGCGCATCTGCCGCCTTGTTGTCCGAGCCGGGTTTGTAATGGATCTCAAATTTGTACCCGCTCAACTTGGACAACCATCTATGGTGCTCCTCTGCCACCATGCGCTGCTCCAAGAGGTACTTTAGACTCCGCTGGTCTGTCCGTACCACAAACTCCCTCCCCAGTAAGTAGGGTCTCCACTTCTGAACTGACAGCACAATTGCCATCAACTCTCGCTCGTAGACTGACTTCAGCCGGGCCCTGGTGGATAAGACCTGGCTGAAGTAAGCGACCGGCCTCTGCTCCTGCATCAGTACGGCCCCCAAACCGAACCCCGAAGCATCTGACCCCACGATGAATTTCTTCTCAAAATCTGGGAGCGCCAGCACCGGCACCGTCGTCATCGCCTCCTTGGGGGCCTGGAACGCCCTCGTCGCCTCCTCTCCCCAGCAAAAATTATCCTTCTTCAGCTGCTCCGTTAGGGGCCACGCCAATGTGCCGTACCCCTTCACGAACCGCCTGTAATACCCTGTAAGCCCCAGAAACCCCCTCAAGGCCCGTAGTGTCCTAGGCTGGGGCCAATCCAACATGGCCGAAATCTTCGATCGATCGGCGGCCACTCCCTCCGCCGACACAATGTGCCCCAGGTACTCCACCTGCGCCTGTCCGAATAGACACTTCTTCCGGTTGGCATGCAGCTGATGGCCCTCCAACTCCCGCATCACTATCTCCAGATGGCTCAAATGATCCTGTAGTGATGCGCTGTAGACCAGGATATCATCAAAAAAGACCAAAACGAACCTCCGTAAATAAGGTCGGAAGACCTTGTTCATCAGGGACTGGAAGGTCGCGGGGGCGTTCGTCAGCCCAAAGGGCATGACGAGGAACTCGTAGTGGCCTTCGTGAGTTCTGAAGGCGGTCTTCTGCACATCTTCCTGCCTCATGCGAATCTGGTGGTACCCCGACTTCAGGTCGATCTTCGAGAACACCACCGCTCCGTGCAGCTCGTCCAATAGTTCGTCGATCACCGGAATGGGAAACTTGTCGGGGACAGTCTCCTTGTTGAGAGCCCGGTAATCGACACAAAATCTCCAACTGCCGTCCTTTTTCTTAACCAGAAGCACTGGGCTAGAGAAAGGACTAGCACTAGGGCGGATGACTCCTGCCTGTAACATCTCCTGCACCAACTTCTCAATCTCATCCTTCTGTACCTGGGGGTATCGGTACGGACGCACACTGATAGGTGACACCCCCTCCTTTAGCACAATCGCGTGCTCATGGTCTCTCGGTGGCGGAAGACCGCTAGGTGGCTGAAACACCCCCTCAAACCCCTGCAGTAGCTGCTCTACCTCCCGCGGTACCACTGTCGCCCCGGTGGCCTCGTCCGACGCCAACCCCTGGAGCTCAATCAAGAACCCCCCTCCCTCAGTCTGGAGTGTCTTCGCCATGGTCTTGTAGGACACTGACGAACAACACAAACTCGGGTCGCCCAACAGCACCACCTTCCGGCCGTCCACCTGGAACTCCATCCGTAGTAGCCTCCAGTTGAACTTCGTCTCTCCCAGCGACTGCAACCATTGCATCCCCAGAATCAAGTCGACGTTGCCCAAGGTCAAGGGCAGGAAGTCTCTCGTGATCACCACCCCCTGTATGGACACCATCAAGTCCCGGCAGATACCTCTACTCTGCTCGACCACCCCGGTCCCGAGCATGACCCCAAAGCCCTCTGTCTCCGTGACTGGTAACCCCTGACTCTCAATCACCCTGGGGGATACGAAATTGTGGGTAGCCCCACTATCTATCAAGATCACCACGTCCAGGTCTCGGACTCTACCAGCCAGCTTCATGGTGTGCACCCGTGTAAACCCCGCGATGGAGCTAAGCGAGACCTCGGCCGCCTCCAGTAGTAGAGGCGTGCCCTCCTCATCGGCCCCTGCCGCCTCCTCCTCTGCCTGCTCCCCCTTCAAGTCCTCCGCATATACCTCGTACACCTGCAGGGCCTGGTTGCGACACCGATGCCCAGGGGTAAACTTCTCGTCGCACTTGAAGCATAACCCCTTTGCCCTCCGGTCTCGCATCTCCGCGTCCGTCATCCTCTTGTAAGGCCCGCCCGGCCTCACATCCCCGGGTCTCCCTCCGGCCGCTGGGGCCCCTCCTGCAGCGCCTGTCTGTCCTCCTGGGCCCGCCTGTGGGCGTGAAAACTGCCCCCCAAACGCCCCCCTAGCACGGCGTTCGTCGGCCAACCGGTCCTCTACCGTCAGGGCCAGCTCCATCTGCTCCTCCAGTCCACGTGGTCTGAGAGTACGAAGCTCAGACCTGATGGTGGGCTTCAGACCGTCCATAAAGAATCCTTCCAGGGATTCTGCAGGCATCCCTCGCACGCGGCTAGTGAGCTCCCCGTACTGCTTGATGTAGTCACGCACGGTCCCCATCTGCCTCAAGGCATGCAGCTGCTCATAAGCTCCCCCCGCCTGAGAGCCTCTGAAACGGTGTAGTAGTGCCTCCTTGAACCCGTCCCAGGTCCTCAGAGGTCTCTGCTGCTCCTTCCACCTCCACCAATTAAGAGCCTCCCCCTCCAAACAGAGGGCAACCGCTCTCAACCTCTCCTCCTCAGTCAGCCTGGCCAGCTCAAAGTACCTCTCCGCCTTGTAGATCCACCCAATGGCGTCACTACCCTCGAACACCGGTATCTGGAGCTTCCGTATGCGATCATCCGCCCGTGGATCTCTCCCGTCGACACGATCCCCGCGCTGCAGGCGACGGTGGTCCCCAAATCGGTCCCCTTCCGGCTCCCACCTCCTATCCTCCCTCCAGTGCCGTTCATCCTCCTCCTCATACTCCTCCTCGTAGTGATGGATGGGATCCTCGTACTCCGGATCCTGATCTTCAGCCCCTCATCTTCCTTCTGTAGCCCAGTCATCGTCCTCGAAGTACTCCGGATCTTGCGCACCCCGCGCGCGCCTCTCACGGGTCTCGTGGCCCCCCCGACGCTGCCTGGGGGGTCCTCGTACTCCGCGCGGCCCGTCGGGAGCCCGCGCGTGCCCTGGCGGGCCCGCCGCTCCTCGGCGCCCCCCTGGGGGGGTCGCCCGCCTCCGACGAACCCCCTGGGGGGTCGCCCGCCTCCTGCGGCCCCCTGGGGGGTCGCCTGCCTCCGGCGGCCCCTCCAGGGGGTCGCAGCTCCTCTGCGGCCCCCTGGGGGGGTCGCCCGCCTCCGGCGGCCCCGCCAGGGGGTCGCCACCCTTCGGCGGCCCCGCCTGGGGCTCGCCTGCCCTCGGCGGCCCCCAGGCGGGGTCGCCCTGCTCCCGCGACCCCCCTGCGGGGTCGCCGCTCCTCGGCGGCCCCTTGGGGGGCTCGCCCGCCTCCGGCGAGGCCCCTGGGGGGTCGCCGGCTGTCGGCAACCCCCAGGGGGTTCGCCGCCTGCCTCCGTCGCTGCCGATGGGTCGTTGGTTCTTCTTCGGAGCTCTCTCCTAGGGTTTCGGAGAGATCCTCTTGCCAGTCGTCGTCGTTGAGATCCAGATCTAGATCTACTCCTTCTACGATGACGCCTTCCTGGTTCGGAATCATCGTCGCCTTCCCTTTTGCCCTCAGATCTGATTGATGATTCAGATCTGAGGTGCCTCCTTCCTTTGAGCGCGAGATCTGTGGCGCGGTGATGTTTTGAGCCATGAAGTTGACGAGCATCTCCTTCATTTGCTCCATACTTCCCTTGAGATCCGATTTGACGGCGTCGATCTTTTCGATGAGATCCGCCGTGTCTTTCTTCCTTTCGACGATTTCCGCATCTAGCCGCTCCTCCATAGATTTTGCCGTGGATGATCTCGTCGCTGCCATTGGATCAGTGCTCTGATACCAAATTGATGCGGACTAGGGTTTGTAGAAGAGGTTTGGGGATTTTTATTGGAATTTGGGGAATAGGGTTACAAGATAAATAGCCAATTTTTGGAGAGTTGGCCCCTCTCCTAGCTTTTGCTAAGGGAAAAGCCTAAACTCTCTTCTAGATCTCCTCGGAGAACTCTAGGAAATGTCAAATGACGGCTCACAAATTCGATACCCTAACCCTAGCCCACGCCCTCACTTATATAATGATGAGGCGTGGTGCGTACAGCAACTAAGACCCACTAATTGTGCCTAAAGTAATTTTATCCCCAAACCTTCGGTACGCCCAGCAATTACTCCTTAGTCTTCTTGCGCCTCCTCTCGTAGGTGATAAGCGTATCAAGAGAGTCATTGATGTTGATAGCAAAGATCATACTCATCATCGCAAAGATTGTTGCTGCCAGTTAGTTTTTATTTCTTTTTTCTTTTTTTCATCTTTCTATTTCACTCTCAGTAAGCTACGATTTTAAGGTTGATTACTCGAGTCGTGATAAAATTTGAGGAGTTGGGGTTTTAAGCAGGGCTTTAGGTTTTGGGCCAAGCATCAAGCAATGGCAGGCGGCTCACCTACATGTGGCCCAACCTTCATAGGTGCAAAGGTTTCAGGCAAGTGCCAAGGTTTAGGCATGGCACAAAGGTCTCTGAGTTGGGTTAGTTGAGCCTTTCCTGATTGGGTATCGGGCTAGCCCGAGGCCATTTTCATCGATATACAAAATGCATAACTTAAGTCCACTACCCCTTATTAACAAAGAAGATGCATCAGTTCTATTTTTTTTCAACCTGAATTACTTTTCCAAATGCCATTTACTAATTTCAAAGGGATAATATGTGATGGAAAATTATCAATTACGAAATTATGCTTGCAGACTCAACCACTCGAGAACACAAAAATTACCGTGTGGTGAGCAAAATCAATATGGGAAGGATCCGAGACATTCTCCATAAGTATATCATATCCATAGAATAGATCTCTCTGTATTGTCACCGTCGAGAATTTGGGATCATTGAAGTCATCCGGCAACCTACGCAGATAAAGGCATACACGACCATTAATTAAATGTCAAGACCACCAAAGTCGAAAAATAACAAACATTCTAGATGTACTAACAATGGTGGCTTGGTTTGCGAAGCTTTGTCCCAACCATTCTCATCAGGCCAAACAAATAGCAGCCCTTGGGAGACTAGCGTCGGCAGTTTTGCCACGCTGGCCCGAGGCGATCGGAGGGCACGAGCCTCGGGCCCTTCCGGCAATGCCTGCGGAATTTTGGTGCATGCACCTCTCCCATCAAATGACCACCCATGGTACGAGCACTGCAAGCATCCATCTTCATCAATTCTCCCTTCCTGCCACAAAATTTGGAAAAAACACAAACTTGTTGTTAACAAAAAGAAAAAAGGGCAAGTTTTTAAAGGAGGGAGAGAGCGGTTTTTGTTTGTTTTTGGTGGTGGGGTGGGGGGTGCAGAGAGAGCGGGGGGGGGGGGGGGGGGGGGGGGGGGGGGGGGCGGGGGGGTAGTAGTAGTAGTAGTACAGAGAGAGGGGCGAGGCGATGAGGGCAGCGATCGTCGAAGGCGACCCATTCTCCGGCGTTGGGATCCTTCCACAAGACGATATCCCGATTGAGGAGCTGAAAAGGGGTCGGGAGCCGCGGATCGAGATCTTCGATTAACGAGACAGGATACCAGTGATCTCTCCAAGAGAACTTGTCAGAATCAGAAGAAGAAGAAGCATCCTCAGCCTCATCCTCTCTGATTTCTAGGGTTTCTCGGTCTTCTTCTTCTTGCTGAGGGATCGGAGCCGGAGCCGGAGCCGTCGGAGGCGTCGCGACTCGGAGAGCCGGCGGGAGATGACGACGACGGTGGCTGTGGAGAGATGATGATGATGATGACGGAGAGAAGAGGAGGTTAGGGGGTTTTGAGAGGAGGAATGGAGGAGAGAGACGAAGCGAAGAGCGAGAAGAAGGGGAGACGATGGAGACGAGGGAAGCTGCTGCCGCTGCTGCCATTGGCTGACGGTGTGGGGGAAGTATACCATGCTTGAGTATTTTAGTTTTTTATATATCTTATTGCTTTTCAAACATCTTTGCGATGATAATAATAATAGTAACAATATTAATAAATAGCAAAAATAAGAGGTTTCCTGTGACTTTTCCGCTTTAGTTTGTCGTGTGGAAAATAGATAATCGAAACATCCGAAGTTCCCCCTCATTTGTATTTTTTTTTTAAGTTCATCGGATTGCAGGAAAGGCCGGCTGACGGCCGATGCAAGAGCCCAAGTACGTCACTACACTAGCTATACTTGAGGGGAATTACACATAGAGGAAGGGTGTAACTGTGTAAGGGATTTCAAACGCGTGACCTCACACCTAAAGTCCCGGGTTCTCACCCGGATGTCAATACGCCAAAGGCGCTCGGCACCCTTATTTGTATTCATTTAATTCATTTAAACGGATTTGAATATAATTATGTGTAATATGCATATGTACTAACCATTTAATCGGATATTTATTTTAAAAAGTGCGGATTTTAAATTAGTACTAGAAATTGCCCGTGCCCGGAGGGCACGGAAGCAGTCGTCGTCCGGGCGCAAATGCGGGGAGAAGTGATCGCGAAGTGAAAAAAGCGTGGGTGTGTGGGTGAGAAGGGTCGGAAGGCAAAAGGAGGAAAAACATGGACTAAACAAAAAAATCACCAAAAACCCAATCCAAACCCAAGCCCAGAACCTCACCCAACCCCCACCGGCGTCCCAGTCAGCAACACCAAATATGAATGAGACAAAACTGACACGTAGGACAAAATTCAAAAAATATCGTCAATTGTATAATAGATGATATACGTTTCTGCTTATTATTCCTTCCTCATTTGCGTGGATATATGCGTGTATACATATGGATTATGGATTAATAGAAAACAAATAACATCTGACAAAAATGATCAGTGATTCGTTCTCTCATCGGCTGGCTGAGGAAAAAGCAGACATACAAGTTGTAATTACTTTTACATTTTTCTTCGACCAATGAAAACAGCACGTTAGTGCTTGCCATTTGTTTTAATCTCATAATAAATAAATTGTTATGAATAGGCCCATTGGGCCAATTGGGTATCCAACCCACTATTGAAAGCTATAAATACAAGGGTAGAGGGGCTCTTAACCCCCTACACCGATTTCCCTACTTTTCCCTTCACAACACGTTATCAACACGATCACGCTCGTTGGATGAGACGGCGGCTCGTGGGGAAGGAGATCCATCAATCGCTCAGATTCAAGAAGATCGTAATCTTCTCAACGGGGAGCGAAAAGGGCATCCTTCACCAACCGTCGACTAGATTCCCTTGTCGAATCTAGAGGTAAAAATCAAAACTTTTAGATCTAAACTTGCTTTTCACGTTAGATCTGCATGTTTTAGGATCAAAAAGTTTAAAAACACGGTAAAAACCACATTTTTTTAAGATCTGCATGCCTAAACACAATAAAAATCTGTTTTTTAGCGATCTAAATCCTTGTAAAATCCGGGTTTTTACCCCCATTTGATCCAAAATTTCCGCACGTCGTAAGGCGAAACGGCGGCACTTCATAGAGCACCGCCGGCGGCAAAAATCGCCGCGGCCCTGTGCCGCGGCCTCAGGCCGCGGCGGCCGCGTTTCTGCGCGGCTAGCCGTCGCGGCGACACGCCGCGGGCCCCCCTAGGGTTTTCCGAAACCCTAACCCTAAGCGGGCCAATTTTTCGGGGGAGACCCAATTAACCCTAAAAGGTTGTTTTCATGGCCCAAAAGGCCAGAAAATTAGCACATTTAGATAAATAATTTTTCTTTTATTTTTTGGCCCTAAAAAGCCCAAAAATAATTAAAAGAAATTTTAAAGGGTTTTATAACGGTAAAACAAAACATTAAAATATGGATCAAAGGTAAAAGTTTTTCAAAATAAATTTTTAGCACGTCACACACAATTTAGATTATTTAAAATAATCTTTACATGCCTGTGATTGATTATCTGCGTGGTTGTATGTTTTCAATATATTATCTGCGTGGATGTGCAAATTAGGCTATGTTTTTAGGGATGAGCCAGGTTTCCGACACTTTTTAATTTCCTGCAATATTTCTTTTTTTTTTAGAGAAATTTGTAAGTGAGGATATAAATGTAAAAAGAAGACCGAATGACACCAAAAAGGAGCTGAAGGCGTACGCACAATGAAGATAGGGGCTTCTCTCTGAAGTTCCCGAGTTGTATTTTATTCTTTCATGCAATTTTTTTGATGTAACTTCGGACTGTACTTCTTTTTATTTCGGTGTCGGCTGGCTGATCCCCATAGTCCTAAGTCATTTTCTTTTTCATTGCTTATGCATTAATTGTGTGGATGTTAATTATTTTAATACCATGTTTAATGTTACAATGAAACTGCAAAATAGCATGCGTGAATGTTAACCTTTGTTAATTATTCACATTATCAAACCGTAAAAAGCATGTATGTTAAATTTACTTTAATAAGATCCATGCTATGAAAAATGTTTGCAATACATGCGTGGATGTCTATTTCAAAACAGTTTTAATGATACATGCTATTTTTATATATTGCTAGATCATTCAATGGCCAGACTTGCGAATGTCGACTTTTCGGTCCTGAAGGCCGATGGGTCAAACTACCTGAGTTGGCAGTTGGACAAGAAGTTCCATCTGCGCTCTCATGGTTTCAGCCTCACAAAGACTGAGAAGGAAACAACAAGTACTGCCTCAGCCGACAAGGATGCTTCAGTGGAAGCACCTCATACAGAGGAAGTTTCCGACATATTAAAGGCGAAAGCCATTATATATATCAGGAAACATTTAGACTCGACCCTGAAGGACGATTACCTCACTGTAGAGGATCCTTACGAGATATGGGATGCACTCGAGGAGAGGTACATGCATCAGAGAGATGTCATACTCCCCCGTGCGCAGTACGAGTGGACTCATCTCCGTATACATGATTACAAATCCGTAGCGGAGTACAACTCAGCTCTCTTCCGTATCACCTCACGCCTGAAGTTGTGCGGTGAAACGGTGACGGAGAAAATGTTGCTGGAAAAGACGTTCACGTCTTTCCACGAAAAGGACATGATCCTTATGCAACAATACCGTGAGAGGAAGTTCACAAAGTACGCTGATCTGCTTTCATGCCTGCTTATGGCTGAACAGAACAGAGACCTGTTGGTTGCCACTCACAACCTGCGCCCTCCTGGCTCCGCTCCACTGCCACCTCCTGCAGAGGCACACTTCCAGTCTTCCCAGAAGAAGAAGATGGACAAAAAGGCGAAATTCCAGAAATGGAAAGAACAAAAGCAGCGGAAGAAGGCCACTCCCCCAGCTCCTCCTCAGAACCAGAAGTTCGTGGACAAGAAGCAAACGAGGATGTCCAACAAAGGTGGCACTCCCAAGAAAGACTGGGAGGACAAGTGCTCCAAATGCGGAATGACGGACCACTGGTCCAGAATCTGCCGCACACCAAAACACCTCCAGGACCTCTACCAGGCAAGCCTCAAGCCTCGAGCTGAGACAAACCTGATTGAGAGCGCAGCGTTGCCAGAGACCTCATGGACTCCAGAAGACTTCATGGGAGATGACACTCTCTAGTTCTGGACCACTTCTATGTCCTAGCAATGTATCTTACTTTTATGCATCGTATCTAGTTTTATTTCCATGTCAACCAATATTTTGAGCATTTATCTTTATGAAAGTAGATCTTTTTCATACCATTTACTGCTTGAATGTCTTTCTTTTTAGATATGGAATTAATCTGCCCAGTGGACAGTGCATCGACGCACTCGATCCTTCAAAACATAGACTACTTCACGAGCATAAGTAGATATTCTGGTCCACTGAGAACAATCTCAGGACCAGCAAACATAATCGAAGGATCAGGGGAAGCAATTATATTGCTCCCCGGTAACACACAAATAACACTTAAAAATGCGTTATTCTCCCCTAAATCTATCTGAAACCTCCTAAGCTTTAAAGATATCCGTTTAAACGGATATCACTTAGAGACGGTCGAGGAAGATAAAAGGGAATACTTGCTTGAAACGTCTCTTACAAATGGATCAAAAACCATTGTGGAACGTTTCAAGGGACTCCCCTCGGGACTCTACCAAACAAGTATTCAAACTCCAGAAACATCCATGGCGGAGCACCTGCAGTGCACCCAAACACCAGAATTCCAACTCTGGCACAGTAGACTGGGACACCATGGCTCTGTTATGATGTACTGCATCATAAAGAGCTTCAGGGGTATAGACCTGAAGAACCTGAAGATTCTTCAAAAAGGCAAATTCCCATGTCCACCCTGTTACAAGGGTAAACTGATCACGAGACCCTCTCCACTGAAAGTGGACGTGGAGTCCCCCAGCTTTCTGGAAAGAATCCACGGAGACATTTGTGGGCCGATACACCCATCAAGTGGTCCGTTTAGGTACTTTATGGTCCTAATAGACGCATCTACTAAGTGGTCACATGTGTGCCTACTGTCCACCCGTAACCTAGCACTATCTAAGCTTTTAGCTCAGATAATCAAGTTACGGGCCCACTTCCCCGACTACCAGATAAAGAAACTTCGTCTGGACAATGCGGGGGAGTTTACGTCACAAGTCTTTCTAGACTATTGCCAAGCTCAGGGAATTGAAGTCGAACATCCTGTAGCACATGTTCACACCCAAAATGGGTTAGCAGAATATCTAATTAAGACACTGCAATGGATCGCTCGTCCATTATTACTTCAATCCCAGATGCCAGTGAATGCGTGGGGTCATGCAATTTTGCATGCTGCATCCTTAATAAAATTAAGACCTTCTGGAGGTCAGTCATCATCTCCAATGCAACTAGCACTTGGAGCCCCACCAATTGTCTCACACTTGAGAATATTTGGTTGTGCAGTATACGTCCCCATAGCACCACCACAAAGGACAAAGATGGGTCCACAACGTCGTCTAGGCATTTATGTTGGGTTTGACATGTAGCGCCCTGTGGTAGCTACTGCACACGTACTAAAGGGGGGGTGAATAGTACTTAAAATAATTAAGAGAGTCATTCCTAACTATTGTGCAATGAACAAACGACAATGGGGAATAAACAACAATCAACAAGAATTAACAACGCAAACAAAACATGTAACGGGTTCGGATCCACCCAAGTCTCCCCGACTTGTTCCCGGTGATCCTACGTCACAACCACCCGGATCCCCTCCGGATACTTGAGTTAGAAACCCTAACTCAAGATTTCCACTATGAAATACTTGTGAAAAACCTTCACAAGTCAAATCATACACAAATACAAATGTGACTCCCACAACCCGGGATCACACACTTCTCTCACAACCGAGAAAACAAATCGCAATAACAAAGTAAATGAAATACTTACCACAAAATCCTATGCCTTAAGTATACTTACCAAATTAGGGCAAAGATGGATTTTGGGGAAGAAGATGTCACCAAACCCTAGCTTCAAGATGATGACCTGCAATGGAAGCCTAGGGTGGAGTATGGTGACTAGAATCAAGCTCTTGGCTTGAATGGCTCACAATGGAGAGAATCTCTCTTGAGGAATTAGGGCTCAAGGTGTTGAGGGAGAGATTCTTGTGAGGGAGAGAGAGCTTTGAAATAGCTTGGGAGAGCTCTTCTCTTAGGTCTAAAATTGCTTGGAAATAGGACCTCTGACCTGGAAATAGGACCTCTGACCTTGCCTCAAACGAATCAGGTTTGTATTTAGAGAGGCAAGGAAAATCGTGTTGGAGAAATTCCCAACGGCTCTATTCTGAACCAGACTAGTCGGTCAAAGAAGGATAACTAACCGACTAGTTCATCAACTAGTCGATCGGTGATACAACGTAGACCGACTAACGGTTGAACAGCCAAAAGGTCGAAGTACAGGCAATGACAACTAGTCGGTCTAAGAAGACTTGCCGACCGACTAGTTTCACAACTAGTCGGTCGGTGAATGTTCTTTGACCGACTAACAGTCGAAATAGAATAGGCTGACTTCAAGTTGATTTAGTCGGTTTAAGAATAAATGCTGACTGACTAGTTTCTCAACTAGTCGGTCGACAAACGTTCTTTGACCGACTAACTCGAAACAGTAGCTCAGGCTGTACATAAGCAATGATAACTAGTCGGTCTGAGAAGGACTCCTGACCGACTAGATCGTCATCTAGTCGGTCGGTGCACCTTCTTTGACCGACTAATTGATCAACAAGGAATGAGCTGAATTTAGCAAGGCATCTAGTTGGTTCATGTAGAGTTGCCGACCGACTAGATCGTCATCTAGTCGGTTGGTGACTCTTCTTGAACCAACTAACATGCACTAGAAGCCGATGGAAGAAGCGATAGGCTTCGGGAAAGTTTCTAATGGCTTCTATGATAATCCTAGCTCTAAGATATGAGCGAAATGAAGATAATAATGTAAGTTCTAATCAAGGCTTAACATTCAAACTATGAAGCTAGAAGACAATAAATAATACATTGACGAACCGTCTTCAAAGCTTCAATCTTCATTCTTCTTGACTTCAATAAAACTCCTTGAGCTTCAACGAAACTTCAGGCACATGATCACGTGTATTAAGAAGTCTTGAGATGTCGCTTTTGATGTACGTATTCTTTTGGCGACGATCTCCATAACTGCGCTCACAAACAGTTAGTATACGATATTTATGTTTGCTCATCATCCAAAACCAAATCCGGGGATTCAATACTCAACATTCTCCCCCTTTTTTGGTGATGACAAACCAACATAAATAATAATCAATAATAATAATTCAATTGAAATTTACTTACTCCCCCTGTATTGATGACACGTTAGTTCCGTATTCAATAATATTCACACGCATCAAGCAGACGAGGGAAATATAAAATATGAATCCTATTATAGCAATTTAGGATTCTAAATCCATTTTATATCTTCACTCCCCCCTGAATCTAACATATCAAATTAGATTCACGGTAAATTACGTTGAATTATCAATTAGCACATTGTCATTATTATATCTCTCCCCCTTTGGCATTAGCAAAAAGAGCGGGAGGAGATCAACGACAAAACCAATGGCTAAAAAAAGCACGGGAGTCGAAGAATTCGACCACGGTCCAAATGACACCAATGTAAAATATCAAATGTAAAATACCGAATAAAAGCAAAACGTGCCAATGAGACCAAAGTCGAAAATCGGAAACCGAAATCATCAAACCATAGGCGAAAATCGAAATACGAAATCATCAAGCCATATGCGAAAATCGAAATACGAAATTATCAAACCATAGGCGAAAATTGAAATACGAAATCATCAAGCCATATGCGAAAATCGAAGTCCGAAATCATCAAAACTCAAATCACTTTCAAGTATTGAGTTTTGGAACATACTCTCCAAAATCAACATCAGTGACAAAAATTCCAATGAGAATACCAAATGTAGCATGCAAGAACGTATGGCATACACTAATCTAGCACACTAGGATTCAAATTGAAACAAAATGATACCAATCGTAATATAATCTACCAATGGATGCATTTAACTCACATGGATACCAATGTAGATCAAAAGTATGAATATACTTACAACATTAAGCTCCCCCTACTTTGGTGCATCACTCAAGCACCAACAACGTCATTTGAATGAAAATCCTTTGCAAATCAATGAGTTGGTAGGGTTGGTATCCCACGGTGGATTGAACCTAGAAAAACTTAATATGGAGCTAAAATTTGATTTGATGCTCCTTCTCTTATCCTTGAGTACCTAAAGATAAAATATCATTCCATGGTACCCAAGGACATTGGGTCCTAAGAAATTAGACTTTTGGAAGCCAAGTCCAATTGGACTTAGACTTCCCCACATAATTATCATTATGAACGACATTCATAAAATAAGAATTCATATACACTTGTTTTTCTTTCATGCTTGTGTCCTTTGGGCTCCAAATGGTGAATATTTTGGGAGCCCTAGTCCTATTGGGAACATGCATACGTTGTTGATTTCTACGTGGTGTATGTCGTGGATATGCATAAGGAACATGATGCAAAGGTGCATGATGATAATTATTCATATGAAAATGAGGATGAGCATATGAATGTGGTGGAACACGTGCATGAGTGTGTCTCACATGGTGTGCACGTGCTCGTGGATGCGGAGCATAGAAATCATCATATGTGCTAACATGTGGGGTAGGATGTGTGTTCCTACGTGGCATGGTATACATGAAAGCATGACCCTTCTTTGGAGGTCCACCCAAAGTGGGTTTCGTTCCAAATTGGGGTGTGTTCCTAGTGGAAGCATCATTGGTAGAAGAACTACCCATGACGTGTTTACTTCCACTAGTAGAAGCATCGGACGTTGGCCTAACAAAGGTGCCGAACGATTTAGATGAATCTCCCATCTTATACCACAAACCAATGTGATGATTGGCTGGAGGTAATTCATTTAGGATATTATCCAAATGGCCCTTACCCTTATTGAATTCATGAATTCGGCCTAATGTGCACTCATACTTCTCGGTGAGAGAATGCAAAGAAGCATCCAAGGTGGACACTTGCGATGCGAGTGCACAAACACGTGATTTGAGATTTTTATTCTCAATACTCAAAGTTGAGTTTTGAGACGTCAAATCCGCTATCACATGTTCATCCGAATCCTCTATATGAACATGCTCAAGTTGAGATTTGAGATTTTCAATCTCATTTCTCAACCCTTCAACAACGGTGTCGTTGTTGACGATGATGGGCTTAGGCGAGTTTTTAAGACTATCTAGTTCATTCTTAGTCTTAATAAATCTAGTAGCCAAATTAGAAAACTTATTCCAAAGTTGTTCGTTGGCTATTTTAAGTTCATCGTTCGTTACCTCATCGCCTTCATCCTCGCTTCCATCCTCGCTTTCATCGGAGGAAGTGTCTTGATCACGATCCTCTTTTCCCATGAAGCACGTGTGTGCTTTCTCCACACGTTCATCATCCGACTCTCCACTTGAGGAGTCCTCTTCGGAATCGGTGAATGTGCCGACAAGTCCTTTCTTGTGCTTTCTCGACTTGTCGTACTTGGATGCCTTCCACTTCTCCTTGTGTTTGTAGAGAGGACAATCCGGCTTGATATGTCCTGGCTTATTGCATTTATAACACACGAGAGTAGAAGCATTAGTCGAAATAAATTTTGATTTACTTTTCAACTTACCTTGTCGGAAGAATCGGTTGAACTTCTTTGCCAAATCAGCCAAAGCTTCCATGTCCAACTCTTCTTCCGATTCTTCATCATCGGTAGATGGAGCGGCCTTGTATGCAATCGCCTTTTTCTTTGGCTCGTCTTGCTTCAAGTACGCTTTCATCTTCTCCTTCATCTTGATCTTACTTTCCTTGCGTACCTCGTAAGACAACAAGGTACCCATTAATTGAACGACGGTATATTTATTCATATCGTTACCTTCCTCGATGGCGAAGGTACGCTTTTCCCAACAAGAGGGAAGTCCGTCAATAATCTTCACGACTTTCTCCTTTTCGGTGTAGACCTTCCCAAGTGCTTCCAATTCGTTGGAAATATCCACGAAGCGAGCATAGTAGTCCTTCATGGTTTCACCCTGTTCCATGTGAAACAACTCAAACTCTTTGTTAGCGACACCGAGTTTAGAATCTTTTACCGTACTCGTTCCTTCGTGCAAGATGAGGAGTTGGTTCCATACGATATGCACGCTTACATGTGCATATCTTGTTGAAGTCTTCGGGCTCCAACGCGCATTGCAAGGCATTCATCGCCTTGGCATTGCTTACCTCCGCGGCGACTTCCTCGGTAGTCCACTTCGCGAAATCTTGTTCGGCGGGCTCAACATACTCCGTCAATGTGGCTCTCCAAAGTGAAGCGCTCCGGAGGAAGGTTTCCATCCGGTATTTCCAATACCCATAGTTGGTACCGTTGAAATGAGGAGGCCTGACAGAGGATTGCCCTTCCATAACAGAAGACGATCCGTGACGATCCTTGAAGACGTTGTAGTCGTTGTTTGTCATAGCTTTGACCGTGTAGCTTTAACCTTGGCTCTGATACCAATTGTAGCACCCTGTGGTAGCTACTGCACACGTACTAGAGGGGGGGTGAATAGTACTTAAAATAATTAAGAGAGTTATTCCTAACTATTGTGCAATGAACAAACGACAATGCGGAATAAACAACAATCAACAAGAATTAACAACGCAAACAAAACATGTAACGGGTTCGGATCCACCCAAGTCTCCCCGACTTGTTCCCGGTGATCCTACGTCCCAACCACCCGGATCCCCTCCGGATACTTGAGTTAGAAACCCTAACTCAAGATTTCCACTATGAAATACTTGTGAAAAACCTTCACAAGTCAAATCATACACAAATACAAATGTGACTCCCACAACCCGGGATCACACACTTCTCTCACAACCGAGAGAACAAATCGCAATAACAAAGTAAATGAAATACTTACCACAAAATCCTATGCCTTGAGTATACTTACCAAATTAGGGCAAAGATGGATTTTGGGGAAGAAGATGTCACCAAACCCTAGCTTCAAGAAGATGACCAGCAATAGAAGCCTAGGGTGGAGTATGGTGACTAGAATCAAGCTCTTGGCTTGAATGGCTCACAATGGAGAGAATCTCTCTTGAGGAATTAGGGCTCAAGGTGTTGAGGGAGAGATTCTTGTTAGGGAGAGAGAGCTTTGAAATAGCTTGGGAGAGCTCTTCTCTTAGGTCTGAAATTGCTTGGAAATAGGACCTCTGACCTTGCCTCAAACGAATCAGGTTTGTATTTAGAGAGGCAAGGAAAATCGTGTTGGAGAAATTCACAACGGCTCTATTCTGAACCAGACTAGTCGGTCAAAGAAGGATCACTGACCGACTAGTTCATCAACTAGTCGGTCGGTGATACAACGTAGACCGACTAACGGTTGAACAGCCAAAAGGTCGAAGTACAGGCAATGACAACTAGTCGGTCTAAGAAGACTTGCCGACCGACTAGTTTCACAACTAGTCGGTCGGTGAATGTTCTTTGACCGACTAACATTCGAAATAGAATAGGCTGACTTCAAGTTAATTTAGTCGGTTTAAGAATAAATGCTGACCGACTAGTTTCTCAACTAGTCGGTCGACAAACGTTCTTTGACCGACTAACTCGAAACAGTAGCTCAGGCTGTACAGAAGCAATGATAACTAGTCGGTCTGAGAAGGACTCCTGACCGACTAGATCGTCATCTAGTCGGTCAGTGCACCTTCTTTGACCGACTAATTGATCAACAAGGAATGAGCTGAATTTAGCAAGGCATCTAGTCGGTTCATGTAGAGTTGCCGACCGACTAGATCGTCATCTAGTCGGTTGGTGACTCTTCTTGAACCAACTAACATGCACTAGAAGCCGAGGGAAGAAGCGATAGGCTTCGGGAAAGTTTCTAATGGCTTCTATGATAATCCTAGCTCTAATATATGAGCGAAATGAAGATAATAATGTAAGTTCTAATCAAGGCTTAACATTCTAAACTATGAAGCTAGAAGACAATAAATAATACATTGACGAACCGTCTTCAAAGCTTCAATCTTCATTCTTCTTGACTTCAATAAAACTCCTTGAGCTTCAACGAAGCTTCAGGCACATGATCACGCGTATTAAGAAGTCTTGAGATGTCGCTTTTGATGTACGTATTCTTTTGGCGACGATCTCCATAACTGCGCTCACAAACAGTTAGTATACGATATTTATGTTTGCTCATCATCCAAAACCAAATCCGGGGATTCAATACTCAACATGACACCCCCTCCATAATTAGATTCCTAGAACCCCTTACGGGAGACGTTTTCAAGGCACGTCTAGAAGACTGTGAATTTGATGAAACATCGTTTCCAAGACTAGGCTCACAGACAAAGAAGCCCGAAGCTTCAGAATGTATCACTTGGGATACAAAGACATTATGTCACTTTGATCCGCCTATAAGCCAGTGTGAGGAGGAGGTCTTGAAGATTCTCCACATCCAAAACACTGTCCATCTCTTGCCGGACAAATTTACTGACAACCAGAAGATTGTCAAATCACACGTCCCTGCTGCTAACACTCCAGCTAGGATTGACATACCACAAAATGGATGCAATCTGCCTGCAGCAGAAATGGTTGGACCTCTCAAAAAGAGAGGGCGACCACCGGGATCCAAAGACCAAGTCCCTCGAAAGAGTAGGACCCTTGGCAATGGTAAACAAATACCACCACAGGATGCTAATATGAGCCCTGCTACCCCATCTCTCCCAAACTCTCATGAAGAGGAAAAACCGGGAGAAAATGAAGTATCGATACACTATGTACGAACTGGGGAGTATTGGGACAGAAAGAGCACAATCATAGATGACACATTTGCGTGTAATATTGCCATCAACGTCGCGTACTGCGACGATGATATTGAACCACGCTCTCTGACAGAATGTCAAAGCAGAGATGATTGGCCAAAGTGGAAAGCGGCAATAGGAGTGGAGTTGGATTCACTCACCAAACGCAAGGTCTTCGGACCCATAGTCCAGACACTAAAAGGTGTAAAACCTGTGGGTTATAAATGGGTATTTGTTAGAAAACGAAATGAACAGAATGAGATCGTTCGCTACAAAGTAAGGCTTGTAGCGCATGGTTTTACCCAACGTCCAGGGGTGGATTTTGAAGCCACATACTCCCCGGTCATGGACGCGATCACCTTCCGATTCCTCATTGGCTTAACAGCCCAAGAGGGTTTAGATATGCAACTCATGGACGTGGTTACTGCATACCTATATGGCAACCTAGACCGAGACATTTATATGAGATTGTCTGACGGTTATTCTTTGCCTGCAGCACTAAAAGAGAGAGAACGTGACATCTACTCAGTGAAACTGCAAAGATCATTATATGGTCTAAAACAATCTGGAAGGATGTGGTATAACAGACTGAGCGATTTCCTTGCAAAACAAGGATTCTCAAACGACCCAGTCTGTCCTTGCATCTTTATAAGAGCAAAGGCAACAGGATTTGTAATCATAGCCGTCTACGTGGACGACTTGAACCTCATCGGATCTCCTGAAGAGATCGCAGAGATTTCTAGAAGCTTGACAGAAACCTTCGAGATGAAAGACCTCGGAAAGTCAAAATTCTGTTTAGGTCTTCAAATAGAGCATCTTAACGATGGGATCCTGTTACATCAGTCAACTTACACATCGAACTTATTGAAAAAGTTTCAGATGGATAAGTGCCACCCCCTCAGCACTCCAATGGTCGTCAGATCATTGGATGTACATAAAGACCCCTTCCGGCCGCTAGAAGAGGGGGAGGAAGCACTAGGCCCTGAAGTGCCTTATCTAAGTGCTATCGGTGCACTCCTTTACCTGGCTAATTGCACTCGCCCTGACATAGCATTTGCAGTCAACTTACTAGCCAGATATAGTGCTGCACCTACACAGCGGCACTGGGCTGGAGTTAAGCATCTTCTACGCTACCTCCAAGGGTCCATAGACTTAGGTCTATTCTACAGGAAAGGGGCATTAACTGGTTTAGTTGGTTATGCTGATGCAGGATACAGGTCTGATCCTCATACAGAGAAGTCTCAGATAGGATACATGTTCACTTATGGTGGCACCGACATATCCTGGAGATCTGTGAAGCAGACCATGACGACCGTCTCATCCACACACTCAGAGCTCCTAGCGATCTTCGAAGCAAGCAAGGAAAGTTTCGGGCTACGCTCTGTGATCCATCACATCCTCACCTCCACCGGCCTGATGACCGGCGTCCTTGCGCCTACTCCACTTCATGAAGACAATGCAGCATGTATAGCCCAGCTACAGGACGGCTACATAAAAGGCGACAAGACGAAGCATATCTCCCCCAAGTTCTTCTGGACGCACGACCTTCAGAAGCAAAAGCAGATTGAGGTACAGAAGATCCAATCATGTAATAACTTGGCGGATTTGCTTACCAAATCTCTACCTACTAGTATCTTTGAGAAACTTGTATATGTGATTGGGATGCGGAGAGTGAGTAAATGTAAACTGGGTCAGGATGAGAGGACTATGAACTCATAGATACATATGAAACTGATGTATAGATTCATAGGAAATCTGCAAGCCTGAAGCTTGGTCAGATGAGGGGGAGTCAACTGAAGAGTTGTACTCTTTTCCCTTGGCTACATGTTTTTTCCCACAGGGTTTTCCGTAGTCAAGGTTTTGACGAGGCAACCTCGTTGACTCTGGATCCTGAAGTATCCACCCCTAGACACATCCCCAAAACAGGAGAAGTTATGGATTAACTGTCTTTTATTTAACAAGGCAGTTATCCTAACTCGGATCCTGAAAAATCCACCTCTTATTCAATGTTGGTTGGATAAGGGGAAGTGTTATGAATAGGCCCATTGGGCCAATTGGGTATCCAACCCACTATTGAAAGCTATAAATACAAGGGTAGAGGAGCTCTTAACCCCCTACACCGATTTCCCTACTTTTCCCTTCACAACATAAATATATAATGCAATCAAAATTATTAAGAACTTAAAATATTATTATACGTGCAGTTGGTCTCTAAATTAACCACTCATGAGGTTATTTTTTATCATTTATTTCTCATGTTCCTACCAATTCTAACTTTTCACAATACAAAACTATAATGTAAAAAACGGATTTGGATAATATTTGAATCCAAATAGCATTCATCAATACGGATAGCCTATGCAATATTTGATCAGATATCGGATCGGATTTAGATATTTGATTTAAAATTAAGATTCAAAGATATATAGATATTCCAGTATTTTTCGTCCAACTCTAATCCCATCTCACCTCTGATCGTACGAAATAAAAAGTTCACCGCATTTTGGAATGTGCCATATACACCCATAAAGAGAGTGTTAAAAATGGAAGATATGTCACCTCATTGGTCTACTAACACCTGCTCTTTCATATTTTTTTTCCATGTTTGGCAATGATACGACTGTTTTGGAGAAGCCCAAGAAGCAGGGACACGAGGCCCGGCCATGAACGGGAGGCCTACGAACAAGGTTGGGCCCGCCTGACGAGGCCCATGGATAAGGCTTGAGGCCCGGCCGATCTGCCTCCGGGATCCACAATCAGCGCGTGCTCCTTGGAAATAGTCGTTCCCTTGAACCCGCAGCCCTTTAATGTCCATTAAGGGGCATGTTAATAAATGTCTCCCCACGATGCACGTCAGGGCGGAGTGGGAGGCGGATCGCGGGGGCATGAAAGGTGGCGGACGGGGAACATGGATCGGGGGCAATCGTGGCGGAGACCCTATAAAAGGACCGGAAGGACAACGAAGCAGGAGATCGAACCCCAGGTATTCTGATCAGAGGTATACCATCAACGACCTTGGCTTTTCACCATCACCTTTCCCTCCCCCTGCTCGTGCCGTGGGTCAGCGTATCGATCTCCTCTCAAGTCGAACCTACCCCGCCAAGTACTTTTCAGACCCTGATCTGACTTAGGCATCGGAGGGGATTCGGCCGGAACCAAGGTCCGGCCACCCTGACAAGTATCTCGTCTATTCAGGAAGAAGCTGACCGAGGCGCCGAGGCTACCCCTCAGCGCCCGACGACCACTCTCGCTGCAAGCGGGTGTGGCGATCGACCGAAGAATAAGCCCCAAGGGAAGCGCCGAGGCTACCCCTCGACGCGCATCTAACCGTGATCGAGCCCATCGAATAGAGCCGAGGCTACCCCTCGGCCCTGCTTCAGCTCAGGACCGACGCTCGACCTCGATTCCATCTCTGACCCACGCCGAGTGCACGTGAGCTTGGCGTATCCAAGGGATCCCAACTGACCCCTTGACCACGTTGACACAACAGTCGTCGATCAACGATCCAGCGGTGAGAAAATACCCGTAAAAATCTGGCGCCGTCTGTGGGAACCGAAGCATGCCCACATCAAACCACCAGAATGGAACCCATCTGCAACGTCGCGGGGCGCATGTCCCCCATCCAAGAGGAGGGAGACTACATTCCCCCCGAGAACCAGCTCAGCCACACCACCGAGGGGACGGGTGAGTCCTGATCGGTCACACAAGAACAACTCCGCACCTTCGCCCAGGAGACCAACGCCAACATCCAGACGTTGGTCGCAACAATTCAACAGCTCGTCGGCAACTCGCCCATCCAGGTGGATGGGGTGGGTGAGGCTCACCGTTGGGGAGGGAGTCACCAACCCGTGCGGTCCGCTGTGGTCACCGACCACGGGAACGGGGTGCCCAACCTGGAGCGGCGATTCACTATGCCGGGCGTTAACCCAGCACGGTCTCCCATCCCCACCTCGTTGCGCGAGAGAAACAAGAGGGGCTTCGAGCAATCTGAGGGCGAGTCGGTGACTGCCTCGACTAGACGATCATATTCGTCCAGGCACCGACGGGACGATCGTCGAGACTTGGGGGATCGATCCCAACGGAGCGGAAGTCCCCACCGGAAGAGGGACAGGCGAGAATACCGGGGCCAGAAAGGGGACGCACCCAGATCGAGCCCCGCCCCCAGTTTGGCGGGGGCGTGAGGGACAGCCAAGCCTGAACCTGCCCCCCCCGTTGCCACCGGGCGAGCACGAGATAAACGAAGGAGGGCGGCCGGGGGGCGTTAATGGTGAGCGATGCCCCCTAACCCGGAGGATAACTGAGGCACGGGTGCCCTCAAGTTTCAAGGTGCCGACGTTGGAGAAGTACGACGGCACGGGCGATCCCGCTGACCACGCGATGGACTATGAGGGGGGTCATGGCGTTCCAGGGGGCGGACAACACCCTGCTCTGCAGAGGCTTCTATTCCACCCTCCGAAAAGCAGCAAGGACCTGGTATCACAGCCTGCCCAATCGCTCCATCGATAGCTTCGAGGAGCTCACCCAGTTGTTCTGCAGGCAGTTCGTGGCCGGGTGACAGGTAAAGCCAGACTCAGAACTCTTGTTCAATGTGGTGCATGGTCCCGGAGAATCCCTGAGGCACTTCATGCGTCGCTTCAACACGGAACGGCTGAACGTGCAGAGCTGTCCCGAGCTGGTCGTGAAGACGGCCCTGAAGAAAGGATTACGGCATAGAGGCCTGAAGAAATCGTTACACAACGATCCTCCGAAGGACCTCGCCGGGGTCATGGCGCGGGCCGAGCGCTTCATGCTTACGGAAGAGGCCTTGGCCGTCGACGACGGAAAGACCAGGCGAGGATCCAAGCGCGACGAAGGTGAGCGCCACGGCTCAGAGGAACGTCGACAGGAAAAGAAGGCCAGAGGAAAGCAGCAGAGGGAAGAGCTGCGACACACCCAGCTAAATGCTGCCCCGGACGTTGTCCTCGCACACG
Organism: Scilla litardierei; assembly: GCA_030789695.1. Lineage (NCBI taxonomy): Eukaryota > Viridiplantae > Streptophyta > Magnoliopsida > Asparagales > Asparagaceae > Scilla > Scilla litardierei. Next base: position 156,035,516 of record CM061138.1, on the reverse strand, counting down.
CCCAGAAGGAGGGGCGCATGAGCCGGCCCCCTCCGAGGATGAAGAGAGGCGGGAGAGACGAAGAGAAATACTGCAAATATCACAAGGACAACGACCACGACACCGACGACTGCTGGCATCTAAACAAAGACATAGAAAAGCTGGTGAGTCGGGGGCACTTGTAGAACTTCACCGACGACCCCGCCCTGGGGGAGGGGACGTCCAGGCAGTCGGACAAGGGGAAGAAAGTAAACGTAGTCCAGGCGCCCTTGCGCATCATCGAGTGAACGGATAAGACAGACGGCCGCAACCTCGCCGGGGAAGGCTCTCCTGCCCTAGCTCCCTCTGTTTTTTGTTTTTCCTCCAAATGTACCGGACCATGGAAGGAAAGAAGGGCCATGTTGGTACAAACACATCCTCTTTTCTGCATTTGGTTGAATAGCCGCTTCAAAACACGATAGAGAATTCGATCTCCTCTCCCAGAGGACCACTGTCACTCGACAGACCGGAAGCCGCCCACCGAACCGATCGGCCATAAGGCTGGCGGCAGCTCCCCCAGCGGGTTGATCGGGAAACTCGTTCATAAGTCTAGGGGAAACTCCCCCAGCAGACGGGCTCTGTGGTCGGCCCTAAGCCGGAGAGCAACCCTTCGCAGGCCCACCGAACCGATCGACCGTAAGGCTGGGGGCAACTCCCCCAGCAGGCCGATCCATGAACTCGTCTGTGAGTCTAGGGGAAACTCCCCCAGCAGACGGGCTCTGTGGTCGGCCCTAAGCCGGAGAGCAACCCTCCGCAGGCCCACCGAACCGATCGGCCGTGAGGCTGGGGGAAACTCCCCCAGCAGGCCGATCCATGAACTCTTCCGTGAGCCTAGGGGAAACTCCCCCAGCAGACGGGCTCTGTGGTCGGCCATAAGCTGGAGAGCAACCCTCCGCAGGCCCACCGAACCGATCGGCCGTGAGGCTGGGGGCAACTCCCCCAGCAGGCCGATCCATGAACTCGTCCGTGAGCCTATGGGAAACTCCCCCAGCAGACGGGCTCTGTGGTCGGCCCTTAGCCGGAGAGCAACCCTCCGCAGGCCCACCGAACCAATCGGCCGTAAGGCTGGGGGCAACTCCCCCAGCAGGTCGATCCGTAAACTCGTCCGGAAGGCTGGGGGCAACTCCCCCAGCAGGCGGGGACATCGGCTCGGTCGTAAGCCGAGTGATAGCTTCCCTCGCTAACCGAACGATCCGCCCGCTCGTAAGGCTGGGGGCAACTCCCCCAGCAAGCGGGGACATTGGTCGGTCGTACGCCGAGGGATAGCGTCCCTCGCCAACCGAACGATCCCCCCGCTTGTAAGGCTAGGGGCAACTCCCCCAGCAGGCGGAGACATCGGACAGTAACGAACCGCGGGGCGAGCCCGAAGATGCTGCCACGACCCTTGACCTACCGTCTGAACCCGATAATAATGAAAGAGAAGGTGGAGGGATGGCTCTAAACCGTGGATAGGGCAGAGCATGATGAACCCGGTCAGCACCGCGACGGAGTATGGGGTCAACTGGCACAAGGACACCATCAGCAACTCCATAACTTGGATGATGAAGGGGTGAAGGGGGAAACGGAGGCCCAAGCGAAACATCTCGACATAAACGCTGGCCTCGTTGCTCCGCGAGAAGCAGATCCGCTCATCATTGAAAGGAATCCGAACATTGTACGGATGATATAAATACTTCTCTCGGATCTCCGGGCCACCAGGAAGGAAGCATTGGACGACGACTCGAGGATCGCCGGGGGAACGTCGAACCTCTCGACGGCCTGAGCCACGTCGTCGCCGACGGGGTCCGTGAAAAGCTTCCTTTTCCCCTTGTCCTGAACAGGGCGAGACCCTGATCGGCCCCCAGGCCCCAAAGATTGGACACTGCTGGACTCGGGCGCCGGGGGGTCCTTAGATCTCGACGCCGAATTGCCTATTCTAAGCGTAGCTGGGGCAAAAGAGGAGAAGGAGGTTACCTTGAGAATGAGCTGCAGGGAGAAGGACGATGGAAAAAGGGAGCTTGCGAAATCGAGATCAGAAGAGCGCGAAAAGATTGAAGTTTGGGAAGCCGGCGTCTTTATATACAAAGCAATCGAGGAATACGAATCGTTCGGAGAGGAACACGTGGCAGCATCAGAGGACTGGCGGCGTTTCGAAACCCGCACCGGGAGGAGATCAAACGGGCCATGTCATGATGACCCCCATTTAATGAGCACACCTCGACTGATGCGCCTGTCAAAACCCCCAACAGTCACATCGCCCGAACCGAACCGGCCGAGGCCAAACGGCCCGGACGATGGGGGCAATTGATACGGCTGTTTTGGAGAAGCCCAAGAAGCAGGGACACGAGGCCCGTCCATGAACGGGAGGCCCACGAACAAGATTGTGCCCGCCTGACGAGGCCCACGGATAAGGCTTGAGGCCCGACCGATCTGCCCCCGAGGATCCACGATCAACTCGTGCTCCTTGGAAATAGCCGTTCCCTTGAACCCGCAGCCCCTTAATGTCCATTAAAGGGCCCGTTAATAAATGTCTCCCCACGATGCACGTCAGGACGGAGTGGGAGGCGGATTGCAGGGGCATGAAAGGAGGCGGATGGGGAACGTGGATCGGGGGCAATTGTGGCGGAGATCCTATAAAAGGACCAGAAGGACAACGAAGCAAGAGATCGAACCCCAGGTATTTTGATCTGAGGTATACCCTCAACGACCTTGGCTTTTCACCATCACCTTTCCCTCCCCCCTGCTCGTGCCGTGGGTCAGCGTATCGATCTCCTCTCGAGTCGAACCTACCCCGCCGAGTACTTTTCAGACCCTGATCTGACTTAGGCATCGGAGGGGATTCGACCGGAACCAAGGTCCGGCCACCCTGACGAGTATCTCGTCTATTCAGGAAGAAGCTGACCGAGGTACCGAGGCTATCCCTCAGCGCCCAACGACCACTCTCGCTGCAAGCGGGTGTGGCGATCGACCGAATAACAAGCCCCAAAGGAAGCGCCGAGGCTACCCCTCGACGCGCATCCAACCGAGATCGAGCCCATCGAACAGAGCCGAGGCTACCCCTCGGCCCTGCTTTAGCTCAGGACCGACGCTCGACCTCTATTCCATCTCCGACCCACGCCAAGTGCACGTGAGCTTGGCGTATCCAAGGGATCCCAACCGACCCCATGACCACGTTGACCCAACAGTCGTCGGTCAACGATCCAACGGTGAAAAAACACCCGTAAACATGCAATGAATAGTGCCATACACACCCTCTTTGAGGGTGTATATAGCACAGTCCAACATTTTTTCATAATAGTTCACTGGTTGCTTTTTTTCCCGTTTATATGTAACAATCATGTATACCTGGCTCTAGTGGTACCCTTTAAAAGGAGGTGAATTGTGAAAAGGTCCCAATTTTGAGTCATTTAACTAGAAAAACACTATAAATATATTGGTACATTTACATCTGCATCCCAATTTCAATTGCCAAAGGTTTTGGAGAGCACATTGTTTGGTACGGGAAGAAGGGACGCAAATAGAGCCTAACAAGCCAAAATTTCAAGATTATTTTGTTCAAATACATGAAAGCTTGGGCCAAGCGCTAAGCTTGCCCTATCCCTATCACAGTTAGGAGCACCAATGCTAAAAATAAATATATATAAGTGTATATATATCACACGAGACTATAAGTCGGGTGTCGACATTTTATCAGGCCCTTTCAGTCAAGCTTAATTAGCCGAGCCAAACCAATCGAGAATAGCATTGTGCTCCTACTTGGCTCATTTAGATCAGCAAAAGAGTTTTGAGCAAGCACTTTCCTAGTCAATTAAAGCAAAGCCTCGAGCTTAAGGGAAATATGGGGTCATATAGCACATTATATGCAAAAATACATCATTTAGATGGCAGAAGTCGGAAAAAATGCATTCCCAACTAAATTTCAAACTGGGTAGATGAGCGTAGAGAGATCTATTGCTGTCGCAGTCGGCGATTTTAGAGGTGGTGCTTACCCTCACGCAAAGCATTGAACAGATGTCCATGGAAAGACAACAAATCATCCATCAGATGGGGTCACAAGAATCTCGGCCACACATGTGGTGGTCGCCGGCTGACATAAAAATTGTATCCAGAGAAAGCATCCATGACTTGCATCGAAAGAAACAAAACCATAAGTCGGTAGGATGCTTCAGAACCCACGCTTAGCAAGCATCCATCGCTCTCCCATCTCTGTAAAGTTCGTATGCAAAACATTCATAAATCACTTCTTCGTGTAGGTGGTCGAGTCTGGACCGATATCGCGGGACCCGGTGTTTATGTACGGCCCGCGGAAAGTTGCTTGAGGAGGCAGAGGCTTTGAGGAATCAATTATGGGTTTATTTCTTGATGTCCTTCAGAAAACATGCTACGATTTCAGAAATAAAGCAATAGAGTATTACATTAAACAAAAGTTTGATAAATATTATTACTCACGCCAGGAAGAAGGGAAATGATAGGCCGGCAGCAGCAAAGGCTAACAAGCCTGTCGCAAGTAGTGCATTGCGAAACCTGGACATTAAGCTGACAGAATCTGGGAACTGAAAAGGGCTGAACAAAACACAGATACAGGCTAACATCAGAACCAAAAGCAATGTTCCAGTAGAATAAGCGACTAGTACAATTTCAAATTAAAGATAATTTCTTACCCTTCTTAGCGCCCCTTCCACTCTCAACTCAAAACTTATAAGATATGACAGTAATCTATAGAAAAATGTTAGAATATCGATGCTTGCCCCACCCGACAGGAGATGCCTAAGGCATCTACATCCGTTGATGTTTGGGGCATGGTTAACCAGTCCGTCAGGAGGCTGGAACTTTTCGCTTTCAAACTCACTGCTAGACTAGTTTAGACGAAGCAAAGATCTACTCCAAAACGGATATGATGGTGCATATTTATAGCATCAAGAGCCAACCCTTCAACCCAGCTTGATCCTCAGACATCACCATAAAAATAAGATGAAACAACACTGCAAGCCTTAGTAGAAGATGATGACTTTCCATTGGAACCATGTCTTCTAGCTCGTTCAACCCTATTTCAGACACGATACAGTGTAAACCTTGTTAGAAGATCATGACTTCACATTGAAGCCACATCTTCCAACTCGTCCCATGCCTATATCAAACCTATGAGCTCGCGCATAAGCACATATCAGAAATTGACTTTAGCGTCAAGAGGGGTATTAAAACGCCACTAATCACAGAAGGATTCGTGCAAATAGCAAAGAAGAAGAAACCATCCCAAAATGGTTAGATGGCCCCATCTGGTTTGTTCTCGAGAGAAAAGATTGTGGGTGTTGGAATGGCGTTTTTTAATAATACAATGTCTGAATGAAAGTTTAATTCTAATCTTTTCTTCTATATCTATTCCACTCCTCTCCTTCCATTCTCATCCTCATTTGGGGCCGGCGATCCCACCCCAAGCATGACCCGAAATTTTCAACGTTGGGTCATCTTTATTCAGGTATGGGTGGCAACCGGATAAACCTGTTTGACCCCATTATTAATTGTGGGAGGGTTAGTGTTATTCCTTGAGCCATGTTGACTACTGTTTACCTCTTTAAATAAATAAACCTACATGTATACAGGGAAAAGGGACGCAGCTGCAAGCTGCTGTCGACAGTAACACTGCAAGCCCATTATCCCCATATATATAAAGGCAACATGCCGTAGCTATAGTAACATAACAGTTAGGGGATAGGTTGCTTCATTCATTGCTAGTGGCGGTTATGGCGGTTCTGAGTTCAAATCTTTGCTTTCACTTTTTTGACTTCTTTTTCCCCTTTCCAAAGAGTTTCAAATTTGAGATATGTCCTTAAAGCAGTACTGATATACAGATAAGAAACCCATGTATGTGAGCTGGTTAGTGCACTTCTGATGACAGTACTACAGGTATGAGACCTGATAATATGTGTTGTTTTGAGATTAAATTACTTGCTGGCACTCAATCCAACTAATATTCAAGCTAGTCGAATCAAGTTTTGGTGAAGTATCAACAAGTTAGGGTTACAATTCACACTTTTGTCATCCAACGTTAATTGGGTCTGGTTGCACTTTAGCATAGGTGGATTAGAGCGAAGCTACCAACCAGAAGCAACCCAATTGCAACCCCTAGAAGCAACCCAATTGCAACCCCTATTTGCAATTATGCATGTTGGAAGTGTTGTAGTTTCTGTTAATGCATCTAGTATAGAAGATATGGCACCATCATAGAGAGAGATAACGACGATAGATGAAGAGAGAATGACAAGGGGAAGAAATAAGAAGAATAATGGTCAAAAATATTTAATGGCAGAAAAACTTCAATCTTAAATGAAGAAAAAAGAAAAGAAAAAAAAAAGCCTGCAAAGACTTGACAGGTTTAGGACGAGTATTTTTTGCCAGAGATAGTGGGAGAGAGAACGATAAGGGGAACTATGAGAAGATAGTTAATGTCTTAAAAACTTCAATATTACAGGCAACAAAGGATGGAAAAAAGAAGCTTGCGAAGACATGACAAGTTCAGGACACGTGCTTTTTGCCCGAGACCGTCTTGGAATATGGATGAATGTTTGAAAGAATTCATTATCCCTACTGTGTTTATTTTAATTGAAACAGATTTATGTTTGATATATAGAGGCAATAAACGATACTTGAAATACAATATGGCTAAAGCAATCAGATGTGACTGCAACTCCAAGAGTACCATAGCACCAAGGCCTGCATGGTAAAAGGCTACATAAATTATGTATGGTTACAATTACAACTTTGGATATGTGACGCTGTATGCCTGATTTTGCAAAGCAACTAATACAAGGGCAAGTCCATTCCTTCTCCCCCTATCCTTTTTTTGCATGAGATTACATGAAAAAGTTTCAATATCCAGTGTTTGGTTTGCCCTTGGGAAAGGGTAAGCATAAAGCGAAAACGTCAACAAAATGTCATCAAAAATGGAAACCCATTCTTGGCAAAATGGAGAGAAGCTACAAGAAATCTGGCACACTTGCTAATTTAATAATAAAGGAGAAAGAGAAAGAGCCCTCTTTAGATAAAGTCCAAGTGTCGTTATTTTGTTACATTCTTATTATGTTAACATTTACAAAACTTTTCACATGCGTGAGTTCCAAGCCCATCCCAGCAGTGTAAATGTTTGAAATTATTCCCCTAATTTCCACTATGGTTTCCTTGAAAACAAACAAGAAAAGGTTCATTTCTCCTAAGAGTTTGAAAACTCATTTTTTTTAATTGTCACTTTAGGTAACCAAATTCCTAGAGCCAACCATGCCCTAAACAACCTTATTCCATGCAAAGGACTAAATAATAACATAGATGGCATATAAAACACCAAGTGACTAAATTTTTTTTAATGGAAGTGCCTATGATATGCCCCACACATCAAGCACAAATCATGCATGCTTATTGTAATTCACCATATTACCCCCTTCCCCTGCACATGCACGAGAGATATAACAACAGATATAACAACTCAACTATCAATACATCCTAACAACATATTCCATTAGCTACAAACTCGTGATCAAACACTACTCGTCACTAAAGATGGGTTTAAGAAGATAAAAATAAGATGATATCTTCTGTATCCAGTGTTGCAAATGGCCTCCGATAGACCCACAAAGTGACAGGTCTTGACCACCTCACCATAACTAGTGACAGGTTATCGTGACATCCAACCGTCATGAAAATAATGGCCGCCGCCATGCCCGCCATAATTGGTAAGGCACACATCATGTCAGACTTCACAAGAAAAGATGGGTAGACCCGCCTTTAGAAGCATGTCTGTCAGCCAACTAATTTTTGATTTTTTTCATTATCCTAATGTAATTGACTTGAGTTAATGTTATTGAGTGTTAAGTTATGTTTTACCCAAACCCAAACCCAAACCCAATAAGAAGAGTAAATCTCTAACATTAAAAATAAATATAAGAAAAAAAGGCCAAAATACTACTTCTAATTCTAGGCTTTTGTTCTTCCCCCTTCTTCTTCATCTTCAAATCCTCTCAAATTGACAGCCCACGGCCAAGTCTTTTCAAGATCAAGAGAAGATCAATTTGATGGTAATTTTATGTTTTGAGCTTTTTAGTATGCTATTACATGGAACAATTGACAATATAATTGTATGAATTTAATTTGATATTTAAGAAATATTTAGGTCTAGGTTTAATTTCTTTTAATTTTAATTTATTTATTATAATTTTTAAAATTAAAAAACATTGCCCTACCATAGCAAATGGCCCATGGCGACCCCTCACCGCCATGCCACCACTGCCATTCGTAACATTGTTTGTGTCTTATTGGTACTAGATACAGACATAAAAAACAAAAACATGGTTAGTCTTAAAGAAAAAACTAGTGATATACTGATATGATGGGACGCGGGTCTATGTCCGCAGGAAGACCTGCGCCCAAGCCCAAGCCGCCGGCCCACCAAGCCCACGCGCGCACCCCTAGCCCTTGAAACCCTAATTTCTATTATTTATATGGAGGCTAGCCGTCGCTTTGTCTTTTATGCTATTATTTTGATATTGGTGTGACTTCATAGTTTAGACGAGTGCGGACGTCCTCTATTGGCGTCTTGGTAGGAGAATACACCTTTTTGTATTCAGTTATCTTAATTTTGTTGCTCAATTTTCTACTTTGATTATCAAATCGTTGGATTCTATTTTCGGATCTATCAATTTGGTATCAGAGCACGTGACGATCTATGCCGACACCGATGACGAGATCGAATGACAAATTTGATACCTTGGAGGAGAAACTCAATGGCGAAATTGAAGGGGTGAAAAGATCGTTGGCGTGAAACGAGGAGGTGATAAAGTCGTTGACGGATTCCATCAAGACTTTGGCGGCGAATCAATCCCAGCACGAAGAACAATTTGCGAAGTTCATCCTCCAATGGTCGGCAATCAACCATGGCGAAGGAAACCCTAAATTGACATCAAAGACGACACCTTTGGAGAAGGGGAAGAAGAAAGACAAGATTTTTGACTCGGATCGTCCTTTTGAGGAGGAGGAAATTGAAGAAGATGAAGGCGAGGAGCTGGATAGGGGCGATTATCGCGAGGAGGTGCGGCGAAGGGCGGTGGAATTTCAGAGGGGGGCGACGGCCCTAACTGCCCCTTTCAGGCAGCGCGACCAAGAACGGAGGGCCGGCCGAACCCCCACAACCCTCCTGGGGTCCGATCGCCACTGCAGCTGGGCGAGGGGTCTGCCCCCGCCTTCGGCGAGGCGCGACAGGACCCTGCCGCCGACCCTGCCGGAACCCGACAGGGCCTGCCGACCCTGTCGGACCCCCGACATGGCCCGCCGACCCTGGCGGACCCCCGGCAGGGTCCGTCGACTCTCCGACAGCCTCGGTGGGCCCCGCAAGAGGGCGGCCACAGCCAGGTGACCCCTGGAAGCCGCCGGGGGAGACGCGAGCGGACAGGGATCCAGGGGAATTTTGGGCCTTGGGGGCAACGGCAAGCGGTGGAGGACCAGGATTACGGAGACGGATGGGTTAGAGACTATTATAACGAAGACGGAAGAGGCTACGAGGCTGAGTTTGACGATGATGCAGGTTGGGATGACTTCGATGGCAGGCTTGGAGGGCACCGAGGGGGCTATGGGGGCCGCAGAGGAGTGCCACCTAAACAGTACGAGACCCAGGATGAGAGGCGGCAGCACTACCGCCCGCATCACCGTACTGAGGGGAGGCCCGATCAGGGGCACTTTGGGGGAGACTGCAAGGTGCGGAAGTTGAAGATGCCGATGTTCACGGGAAGGATCCGCATGCCTGGTTGTTCACAGCAGAGAGATACTTCGCAACGCACCACATGACCGAGGCACAGAAGCTGGAGGCGACAGCCATTTGCATGGAGGGGAGAGCCTTAGAGTGGTTCCAGTGGATAGAGAGGAGGCAACAGATTCGATGCTGGGAGGAGTTGAAGGACCTCGTGTTGAAGAAGTTCAGAGATCCCCGCTTAGGAAACCTTCACGAGCAGTTATATGCCCTCGGGCAGGAGGGACCGGTACATGAGTATATTGAGAGGTTCGAGACCTTGACGGGGAGAGTACATGGCGTATCAGACGAGTCATTGGAGGCACCTTCCTGAAGGGGCTGAGACCCAGCCTTCGAGCTGCAGTGAGGCCCTACAAGCACATGGAGCTTTCTGAAGTCATAGAGATGGCACAGATGGTGGATGACGCTCAGACAGAGGATATGAGAGTCAGGAGCGTCTACAGTGGCCAGATACAGAGGGACACCTCGTCTGTAGCTGGAGGAGCCGGGACCACCACAGGAGCGAGCCAGACGAGCAGGGAGAAGACGGGGGAGAAGAGTAGCGCTACCCCAGCAGGAGGACAGTTCAGGCAGATGACGGATGCTGAGATGAGGAAAAGACATCAAAAGGGCTTATGCTTCCGGTGTGACGAGAGGTTCACGCCAGGCCACAGATGTACAGGACGCAAGTTGCAGGTTCTGCTGTTAGAGGATGACGACGTGGACGGGGACGTCGAGGACGAGAGTGCTGAGCAGGAGGAGAAGGCCGAGGGCCATCAGCTAGACGTGGCAGATGTGTCTTTTAACTCCGTGGTAGGATTCACCCCAAACCACACCATTAAGTTGAGGGGGAGATCGACAAGCAGGAGGTGACCGTGCTGATTGACAGTGGGACGACCCACAATTTCATCATCAGGAGAGTGGTGGACCAGCAGGGACTGCAGCTAACCGACTGCGGGAGCTTTAGTATGATGATGGGAACGGGGAAGAAGGAGAGTAGTCGGGGAGTCTGCAGGGGGTTGATGCTGACCCTACATGGGATACAGGTGATGACGGATTTTCTACCTCTTGACTTGGGGAGCACAGATGTCATCCTAGGCATGACTTGGTTGCAGACACTTGGGGAGATGACGGTGAACTGGAAGCTTCTGCGGATGGAGTTCCAGGATGAGGGGAGAGCGGTCACTCTACAGGGAGATCTCAGCCTTTGCAGAGTGGTAGTGTCATTGAAGACCATGCTAAGGACCTTACAGGCTGAGGGAGGAGGGTACTTGGTTGAACTGTATACCATGACAGAGGGAGGAGGCGTAGAGACCAGTTGAGAGCATACCGTGCCAGGGGAGTTGCAGCAGATGTTGGCGCAGTTTGAGGAGATTTTTCAGGAGTCTCGGGGTCTGCCACCGCCGAGGGACCACGCGCATGCCATTGTACTGCGAAAGGGTGTTTCTCCCATCAGTGTCAGACCCTATCGGTACCCCTAGCACCAGAAGGACGAGATTGAGAGGATGGTAGCCGAGATGGTGGAGGCGGGAGTGATTCAGCCTAGCGTGAGCCCATTCTCTAGTCCCGTGCTCCTGGTGAAGAAGAAGGATTGGAGCTGACGCTTCTGTGTAGATTATCGAGCCTTGAACAAAGAGACAGTGCCAGATAAGTTTCCCATACCGGTGATAGACGAGCTCTTGAACGAGTTTCATGGGTCAGCCTGGTTCAGTAAGATAGATCTCAAGTCAGTCTACCATCAGATCAGGATGCGACGAGAGGATGTGTCCAAGACGGCGTTCAGGACGCATGACGGCCACTACGAGTTCCTCGTCATGCCCTTTGGCTGACGAACGCACCAGCCACCTTCCAGTCCCTTATGAACAAGGTATTCCGTCCGTACCTGAAGCGATTCGTACTTGTTTTCTTTGATTAATATTCTAGTGTACAGTCGCACCTTGGAGGAGCACTTGGACCATTTGCAGGTGGTGTTTACGGAGTTGCAGTACCATCAGCTGGTGACGAACAGGAAGAAGTGCATATTTGGGCAGCCACAGGTGGAGTACCTGGGACATATGGTGTTAGCAGATTGGGTGGCATCAGACAGGGAGAAGATCGTGGCGATGCTGGACTGGCCGCGTCCTACCACTCTCAGGGGGCTACGGGAGTTTCTAGGATTGACATGTTACTACCGCTGGTTTGTGGAGGGATATCGATTGCCTGGCCATTGACCGAGCTATTGAAGAAGGACTAGTTCCACTTGGGGAGGATGCGACGGTAGCTTTTGAGGCTCTGAAGAAGGCCACGACTATAGTGCCAGTCTTGGCACTACCAGACTTTTCCAGACCCTTTGTGGTGGAGGCGGATGCATCAGGGCACGGGCTAGGGGCCGTGCTGATGCAGGAGCTGCGGCCTATTGCATACTTCAACCATGTGTTAACAGCTAGAGGCCGACTGCGGTCGGTCTACGAAAGGGAGCCGATGGCCATAGTCTTGGCAATTCAGAAGTGGAGGTCGTACTTATTAGGGCGGAGTTTCCTGGTACGCACCGATCAGCGGAGCCCGAAGTATCTATTAGCGTAGCGGATGGTAGCAAAGGAGCATCAAAAGTGGCTGCAGAAGCTGATGGGGTACAGTTTTGAGATTGATCGCCCGGGGCTGGAGAACAAGTCGGCTGATACATTATCACGGCGAGAGGAGGCGGAGCTGGCTGCACTAGCAGTGTCCGTACTGCAGGACTGGGGACCGCTACTGCAGGGGTTGACTGAGTTTCCGGGGTATTCTCTTCAGGATGGACGGCTGCTATATTAGGGGAGACTGGTGCTACCGAGGACATCCGCATATATACCGGCCATACTCCAGGAGTTTCACAGCAGTGCTGTCGGAGGACATTCTGGGGTCCTCAAGACCTACCAGAGACCGGCGAGGGGGTCTATTGGAAGGGGATGACGAAGGAGGTGGCGAGGATGGGAGCAGAGTGTGACGTGTGCCAGCATCACAAGTACTAGGCGATGTCCCCAGGAGGACTACTACAGCCGTTGTCCTTGCCAGATCGAGTATGGGATGACCTCTCTATAGACTTCATAAATGGGTTGCCGAAGTTGGGTGGATATACAATCATATTTGTTGTGGTCGACCGCCTCAGCAAGTATGCGCACTTTGTTCCGCTTCGGCATCCTTACAGCGCAGTATCGGTGGCAGATGTATTTTTGAGGGAGATCATTCGTCTGCATGGACCTCCAAAGTCCATAGTCTCGGACCGAGACAAGGTCTTGCAGAGTAGATTCTGGCAGGAGATGTTCAGGATGCATGGAACGGTGTTGAAACGAAGCACGGCATACCACCCTCGGACCGATGGACAGACGGATGTGGTAAACAGGAGCGTGTAGACTTACCTGCGGTGCTTCATTTCGGATAATCCCAAGGAGTGGGCTCGTTGGCTGGCATGGGCGGAATATTGGTATAACATATCATATCACACGGCAGCACAGACGACACCCTTCAGGATTCTTTATGGCAGGGACCCCCTCACTTGCTACATTATGTGCATGAGACGACACCGGTTTCGGATGTAGAGCAATACTTGGCAGAGAGGGATCGGGTTTTGGAGGAGCCGAAGCTCCATTTGGCAAGGGCGCAGCATGTCATGAAGGCGAGAGCAGACTTGCACCGTCGTGACGTACAGTTCGCGGTGGGGGACATGGTGTACTTGAAACTACGACTTTACAAGAAGAGATCCGTGGCTCACAGAATGAATGAGAAACTGGCACCACGATACTACGGGCCATTTGAGGTTGAGGCGAGAGTTGGACATGTGGCCTATAGATTGAGATTGCCCCCAGGATCGGTTATCCACCCAGTGTTCCATGTTTCACAGTTGCGCCAGGCTATTGGCGACCACACACCTTCCCCTTCCTTACCAGAGACCTTTACTGCTGATATGGAGGTTAGGCTAGAGCCCGAGGCTTTCTAAGGAGTTCGGCGAGGAGACACAGGAGAGCACCAGGTGTTGATGCAGTGGAAGGGCTTGCTAGAGCATGAGAGCACATGAGTAGCTATGGACGAGATGACGACGCGATTTTCAGACTTCCACCTTGAGAACAAGGTGGCTCTTTGGGGGGAGTATTGATGGGATGCGGGTTTATGTCCGCAGGAAGACCCGCATCCAAGCCCAAGCCGACGGCCCACCAAGCCCACACGCACGTGCCCCTAGCCCTTGAAACCCTAATTTCTATTATTTATATGGGGGCTAGCAGTGGCTTTGTCTTTTATGCTATTATTTTGATATTGGTGTGACTTTTATAGTTTAGACGAGTGCGGACGTCCTCTATTGGCTCTTGGTAGGAGAATACACCTTTTTTATTCAGTTATCTTAATTTTGTTGCTCAATTTTCTACTTTGATTATCAAATCGTTGGATTCTATTTTCGGATCTATCGTGATCTTACATGGGCCAACTTTTGCTTTTCTAGAGATATTATAGCAGATGCAACGATGAATAATACTTCTTACAACTAATGCTAGAATTTGGATATAAAGGTTTTAAGATTAAAAGCAAGACTAAATAAAGTACATCAATACAACTATAAACTTCAAGGAGATTATATAGTAAAGATAAGTTATATAAGTACCTTATGGATTATGAACATATACAAGAATATATAATTCCAGCTTATTCGCATGTACTTAGACTTTAAAAGATAGAAAGTACCTTCTAAATGAATATCGAATATGAAAGGAAAGATATCTATTCTCATTAAAGAGGGATGAAACAACAAAAGGGGTATGGAACATATCTTGCAAACGGAATTTACATGAATATAAATCCAAGATTTAGACATGTGAGACCAAATCTGTAACTTTTAGCAGTAACAGCCAAAAGGGCCAGGTGGATATGGCTTCAGAATAAAAAATCAATAATAAAATTTGAAGTACCACTGATATTTCTACCTGATTCTCATGTTCCCTCCCCCAAAGCTAAATACACGTGAAAGAAGGGTGCCACACCTGAACCCTAAGCCCTAAGTCCCTAACAGCCAACTCACTTCACAAGAAGGGGAGATGCCAAACCATGATTCCTGAAAAGCCAACTTCCTTTCACTACAAATAGATGCATCCACTTTGTTATGTATGTAGGGATGGCCGGATATGTAGATCAATTTTCACCCGGGCTTAGTAGAAGGATACGAATGAAAAGAAAAGTGAGGAAAAAAAGACATACTCATGGTAGCCAAGCCAACTAAAATTCTAGCATGTCACCCTTAAACAAAGCTGATTTCCATTAGCAGGCAACCAAACAAAAGATAACCAAGGAAAAAGAAGGAATAAGGCAAACTGACATCTTCAGGCAGACTATCCTTACATATGAGAGTGTTAGTTATCCAAGGATTATGCTTAAAGATACCATATTGCAGGACAGATGTTCTAGCAATGCTGACTTTGAATAGAGCATACCAGTTGCCAGTAACTTCCATGTCAATGCCCTCACAATGCCATTCTTGCACGGCATGCTAGAGCATACCAAACAGTTTAAAGCTCTTTATAAAATAAATGTAACCATTTTCCCAAACATTTTGATAGAAGATTCATAACTCTTACTGTTTTTGGCTAGTTCATGATAAATGATTCCTCTGTCAGTAAAGATAATTGTCTCAAATGGAACTGAGAAATTGCATGAAATTCAATGGTCCAATTAGATAACTCCTCGTCCATTGAGTTATCACATAATGAAATTCCACATAGACCTTCCCAAATAGGGGGGCTTGTTGGTCCATATGAAAGGTGCCATAGTATATTTCTCTGTAAAATGAATGCTAAAACACTCGAAAGAAAAACAAAAAAAATGCCATATCTTTTGGCCACAATGATTTTTATGGTAAATTGGGGAGGTTTTCTCCACCTACAAAAAACGATCGAGCATTACTAATTACTTCCTACCATCTATTCATAAAGTCAAGTAGCATTACATGACTCCATCTAGCTCTTGTACACTAGTACACATAATAACTCCACATGCGCATGAATGGCTACTATGAATCATATAAGCATAATTTTCTTTGCTTTGATCCTAACAACCTGCTTAAGCAAATGTTTTCAACAGAACAATTTCAAAAGGAGAGTAAGCTCAAGGGTTGGAGTAGCAACATCTTGCAGTGTTGGCCACCCAATTGCATCAACAAAGTTTCTAACATGACCAGCATCTTATAGGTCCCTTCATGTGTTGGTCAGATAGTCCCACCGCAATGGTTTAATTCATTAGTTGGCAAGGAAGATCTCGCGTTTGCCTTATGCCCTTCTTTGGGTCAGCTCAAAGCAAAGTTTCTTAAAATTCGACAACCATCTTCATTCCATAGTATTTCCATAAGAAGTTAATCTTATGGATAGCACGAAATGTTGCATGTTCAAATCGATCATTCTTAAATCCGTTGCATGGCCCATTGAATTGTTAAAATCAGGGATGTGAAAAAAATCATACATTTGACCAAGCTGAAGTTTTTCTCCTATTCAACCCTTAATTATGATTAAGATATCTACAACCCATCCGCACAAATTAACTATTTGGCGTCAGGAGTAAAAGAAATGCATGCCCTAACACAATATTTATTACGAAATTCCTTATCAAACTACACAAATTTACCCGCAATCAAGAAATGCAACAATCTGTAACCGCATAAACCTCAACCTTGCTGAAAACAATTTCGCAACTCTTCATAACGATAACAATTAAAGTAATACCTTACAGATCACAGAACCCTAACTCGAGCGATGACCGGAAGAGAGAAAGATGCGGCGACCGAAAACAGTGGGAGGATCGGCTGCAGGGGAGTGGCGAAAACGGATCGGAGAAGAATTAGACGGTGAGTGAGAGAGGGGAGAGTTGATCAGATTCGGAGATATGGGAATCGGAACGGGCCTGGCCCGATTAAGCTCTGGACTGGGCCGAGCATTTATTTCCACATCCATGAGGCGGCGGAATTACAGGAGAATTGCTACGCGCTCATGCCGAATTGTTCTGCGCACGCACGTCTGCTTTAACTTTTTACTCCGCGCACGGCGAATAAAATAATAGTATTTACATTTCTGCTCAGCGTACGACCGAGAGTATTGAACATATCCCTTGAAAGGAGATGTAGCAGGTGATGTCCTTCTCGACGGACTATTGGATGCCGATGGGACAGGGCTCGACAGTGCAGCTGTGATAACCATGCAACCAAAACTTATGAAGAATCATACAGCACAAACACAATTAAACACATGATCACCTACTCAAATCTGATCTCAGATCAGAGAACATCAAAAATTAAGCGATGCAAATGAAAATCTAAACACAACCAGTTCACAATCGTTTTCATCAAACTTAGGTCAACCAATCTAGAGCATCACTGCATATATAAACAATAAAACACAACATTCTTAAATATAAGAGATAAAATAATTAAAAATTACACCTTGTCGAATCTGCCCTTGATCACGAGGTAGCCGTTCTTGCAAACGGTTCCAGCCTGCTAAGGTTAAGTCTTTGAAGCTCTGGAGTCGGCCTTCGATTCGAAATGGTGCTCCTCGTTCGACAACTTCACCTTCGATTCGAGATGATGGTCATGTGGGCTGTGGTTTCAGTTACGATGTGGTCAAAATTACTCGCGTGCACAACATGCAAAAGTTTTGCATATTGAACGCGTTGAGTACTTTTGCCGAAATAAAACATTTTTACTCAACGCGCATAACATGGAAAAATTATGCCTGTTAGGTGCGCTGAGAAAAAAAATTTTGTGATCAAAATTGCTCACTGTGCACAACAGGCAAAATTTTTGCCTGTTGTGTGCGCTGAGAAAAAAATTTTGTGATCAAAATTGCTCACTGCGCACAACAGGCAAAATTTTTGCCTGTTGTGCACGGTGAGTAATTTCGTTATTTGCTTCAATTTTTACTCAAGGCGCACAACAGGCAAACTTTTTGCTTGTTGTGCACAGTAAGTAATTTTGCTCTCTGTTTCAATTTTTACTCACCGTGCACAATAGGCAAAATTTTGCCTGTTGTGCGCGTTGAGTAATTTCATTATCTGCTTCAATTTTTACACACCTCGCACAACAAGCATAAATTTTGCCGGTTATGTGCGGTGAGTAAAAATTGAAACAGAGAGCAAAATTACTCACCGCGCACAACAGACAAAAAATATGCCTGTTGTGCGCGATAAGTAAAAATTGAAACAGATAACGGAATTACTCACCGCGCACAACATGAAATTTTTTTGCATATTGTGCGCATTGAGTAATTTCGTTATCTGCATGCATAATTCCTTCGTTTCAGTGAGAAAAATCTTGATCAACCAGTTATTTATAAGTCTCAATAGTATTACATGCTTGTCCATTATCTTCACTTGATCGACTAGCACTCATAGTACTAGATTGTGAAGAAATATAGAAGAAGGAGATATACGATCGGAGAGAGATAAGAGAAACCGACAATATTTTCATTAGCCTCAATGAGTTTATATAGATTACATAGTGACTGTTGGAATGCCAACAGGTATGACTCTTGGGATATCAATGGGTGTCTCTTGGGTAATGAACGGTTTCATTCCTTGGGATGCCAACCGTTGTGTCTGTTGGGGAACCAATGCGTCCCTTGGGAAGAGGAGATGGTGTTATCTCTTTACACGCCCCCGCAAACTGAGCGGCAGAGATGACGAACAGTTTGTCCCGGAGAAGTTCGAACCGCGGAGTCGGGAGGCTCTTTGTGAAGATGTCAGCAGGATTATCCTCGGTGGATATGTGTCGAACACGAATATTGTTGGAGGTGACGTGCTCACGAATGAAGTGGTAGTCGATAGCGAAGTGCTTCGTTCGAGAGTGAAAGACCGGATTGGATGATAACGAAAGAGCCGACTTGTTGTCACACCAGAGAAGAGGGGTATCCTGGAGAGGAATCTTCAGATCTGTCAGGAGAAGTTGGAGCCAAATGATGTCCTTAGCAGTCAAGGACAACGAGCGATATTCAGACTCTGTGGAGCTATGAGAGATGGAGGACTGCTTCTTAGCGCTCCAAGTGAGTGGGTTTCGGCCAAGGAAAACGCAGAAACCACTGATAGAACGTCGATCAGTGGGATCACCAGCCCAGTCAGCATCAGAAAAATCAACAAGTGACAGCGGACTGGGGCGAAGGAGGATGCCATGAGTCGGAGTAGATTGGAGATACCGCAGAATACGTTTGGCAGTAGTGAGATGAGATTCGCATGGACTGTGAAGAAACTGACAGACCCGATTGACGGCAAACGCAATATCTGGACGGGTCAGTGTGAGATACTGAAGGGCGCCAACAATGCTGCGGTAGTAAGAACCATCTGAGAGAGGAGGATCCGGGTGAACATGGGACAGCTTAGCCGAGACAGGAGTTCGGGCAGGTTTGCAATTGGCAAGTCCCGCTCGTTGAAGGAGGTCTTTAGTATACTTAGTTTGGTGGACGAAGCTACCATGACGGTGTCGTTGTATTTCCAGACCCAAGAAGTAGGAGAGGTCGCCAAGGTCCTTAAGGGAGAATTCTTGAGATAATAAGGTGATGAATTGAGGGATATACGAGGAAGAGGATCCAGTGATGAGAATATCATCCACATAGAGCAAGATCACTGTAGTCTGACCACTGTAGTGCCGAATGAAGAGGGAGGAGTCGGCGATGCTGGGAATGAAGCCATGGAGACGAATGAAGGTTGAAAAATGGGCGTACCACTGTCTCGGTGCCTGTTTGAGGCCATACAAGGCCTTCCGGAGTTTGCAGACGTGGTGAGGGAAGGAAGGATCAATAAAGCCCGCCGGCTGCTCCATGTAGAGGTCCTCTTCAATATTGCCATGTAGGAAGGCATTGGAGACATCGAGCTGTTTGACGGGCCAATCGAAGTGAAGAGCGAGTGCAATCAGAAGGCGGATGGAGCCATGTTTGGCCACAGGACTGAATGTTTGAGCATAGTCAAGGCCTTCCTTTTGGTGGAAGCCCTTGGCAACCAACCGTGCCTTGTAGCGAGCAATAGACCCCATGGCATCCCGCTTGATTTTGTATACCCACTTGCAGCCGATGATGTTGGATGTAGAGGGGGGACAACCAGATCCCAAGTCTGTTGACGGGTGAGGGCATCGAATTCAGATTGCATGGCAGCGATCCAGTGGGGATGTTTGGAAGCTTCTTTGAAGGAGAGAGGTTCCTCAGATGTGATAGCAGCATGGAGATTAAGAGGTTGGCGAGGGCGGAAAGTGCCAACCATAGAGCGGGTAGTCATGGGATGAGTGGGAAGAGGGGCAGGCGGATGAGAACTCGTTGGAGGTGGAGTGGGAGGAGGTGTATCAGGGAGGTAGGCTGTAGGATGGGTTGTCGGTGTTTGATGGGCTATGAGATGTGGGAGAGGTTGCCTGGGAACAAGAGGAGTGAGATGGGGTGTATTGGGAGTAGGGGTAGCTATTTGGGAAGCGGATGCGGGAGAGAAAGGAGTGTCGGGGAAGGCATCAGGACAGGGATGTCTTGGAGAAGTCTCGGGACATGATGGTCCGGGAGGAGAGGGCTCAGGAGGACTCGTCTGGGGAGAGGAGGTCCCGGGAGGACTCATGCCTGGTTGGAAGTAGGGAAAATTCTGTTCTTCAAATTGAACATGCCGGGTGAGGTAGATGCGTCTGGTTTTTAGCTCCATGCATTTGTAGGCCTTCATATTGTCCGGATAACCAAGGAAGACGCATGGTTGAGATCGTGGCTCAAGTTTGTCACCCGCATAAGGTCGAAGGCAGGGAAAACAAAGACAACCAAATGTGCGCATCCACTTATAATCTGGGAGCCGATGATGTAGAATCTCAAGAGGAGACTTGTTCTGCTGAGTAGAGGATGGTAGACGGTTGATCAGATATACGGACGTCTTTGCTGCATCTGGCCAATGTTGTTTGGGCATGGAAGCAGTTAGAAGTAAAGCAAGTGTTGTTTCGATTATATGTCGGTGTTTTCGTTCTGCGACACCATTTTGTTCCGGAGTGTATGGTGTAGATGTTTGGTGTATGATACCAAGGCGATGAAATAGGGAAGAAAACTGGTTGTTGACAAACTCGCCCCCGCCGTCAGAACGAAAAATTTTGATTTTGGTGTTGAACTGTCGTTCAACCATGATTTGAAAAGACTGAAAAGCAGCAAACACATCAGATTTGTGATAAAGAGGATATAGCCAAGTATATCGAGAGAAATCATCAATGAAAATAACATAGAATCTTTATCCCTTTATCGATTGAATAGGAGCAGGGCCCCATACATCAGAATGAATTAAAGCAAGGGGAGTTTTGGATCTTGATTCAGACAGAGGGAATGTGAGTTTATGACTCTTGCTCATAGAGCAATGAGAACAAGACTTTAGGGGAGACAGCTTGACAGATAGACCGGAGGCGATCTTTGAGACAACAAGAGAAGCTGGATGACTAAGTCTGGTGCGCCAAAGATCACCCGAGGAAGAAGATGCAAAGAAGGAGACTGGCTCCGAATGAAGTGGATAGAGCCCATTTCTACTCGGTCCGTGGAGAAGAATTTGACCGGTGTCTATGTCCTGAACAATAAAACCAGTAGAGAAGAATTTAATGAAACAGTTGTTATCTTTGGTGAATTTGTAAACTGAGAGTAGGTTTTTGGAAAACTCAGGAGCATGGAGAATGTCAGGAAGAAGTAAAGGAGACCGAAGCGAGGGGATAGAAGAGGAGCCAATGTTGGCAATAGGAGCAGAAACCCCAGTACCAACAGTGATCATTTTATTACCAGTGTAAGGAGTCGAGGACTCAAGATGTCCCGCAGTAGAAGTGATGTGGTCAGTGGCCCCAGTGTCAAGAAACCAGTTTGTCTCCGCAGAGGGAGTGCTTTGAGAGACATGCGCTTCTGGTTTGTGGACATGCTCATGAATCCAGAAGCAATCAAGTGTGTGATGATTTGGTTTCCCACATACTTGGCATGGAATAGGGCAACCAGTCGGATCGGTAGGGATACGACGCCTAGATCTCCCGATTTGTGCTGGGGATCTGCCTGGAGTAGGGAGTAATGGAGGGAGAGATTGACTCAAATGAGATGCCCCACGTCCACGACCGCCACGATTACTCGGGACATGTCCCGAGTAGGAGCGATATTGTCTTGAGCGGTTGTCCCGATGGCTGTAGTTGGTGAAGAGAGCAGAAGTGTTATCCGGAACGAGAGTTGTCCCGGAGGTTGGTAACGTCTCGGAAGATGGTGCGTGACGTTGCAACAACATATTAGCTTCTTCAGCAATAAGGCTACTTCAAAGTTCTTCCACCGTGTATGGTATCCCGCGATTGCGAGCCATAACACGGAAGGAATTATAAGTAGAGGGAAGACCGTGAAGCGTCTGTCGGAGAACTTGTCGGGTGGTGACAGTATCGGGACCAGCAGTTTGTAGTTGATCGTAAATGTTCTTTGCACGGTCCAAATAGGCTGTCATGGATTCGTTTTCCATGGTGAGGTTGTTGAGTTTGTCTTGGAGAAGTTCAATGTGACCTTCGGAAAGAATGGCGTAACGTTGCTCCAATTTCGTCCAGAGAATACGAGAGGACGTTACACCGAGAATAATACCAAGGGCGGAGGTGGTAAGGGTTGCTTGAAGACAAATACAGAGGTGCTGATCAGTGATCAACCACTCTTGAAACTTTGGATTTGGGATAGGAGGAAGAGGTTCAGTGGTGGTGGAGCGAGGATCTGGTATAGTAGGAGAAGGGGAGGATAGAGTTCCGTCGACATACCCAAGGAAGCCATGAGCGTTGAGAACGCCGGTGACTTGAGACTTCCAGAGAATGTAGTTGGTGGAGTCAAGGCGAGTGGTAATGAGATTTGGAAATTTGGAGATGAGAAACTTAAGGTTGGGAGAGATCGGTTCCATTGGATACCGACGAAGGGGACGACCGGTTAGGGAGGATGCTCTGATACCATGAAGAAATATAGAAGAAGGAAGAGATAAGAGAAACCGACAATATTTTCATTAGCCTCAATGGGTTTATATAGATTACATAGTGACTGTTGGAATGCCAACAGGTATGACTCTTGGGATATCAATGGGTGTCTCTTGGGTAATGAACGGTTGCATTTCTTGGGATGCCAACCGTTGTGTCTGTTGGGGAACCAATGCGTCCCTTGGGAAGAGGAGATGGTGTTATCTCTTTACAGATTGTTTGGTCTCTAACAGAATACTGTGCATGCTCTTTTGTTATCTTCAACCGGTTAAACAAAATCTTTTTATATATGCATAGCATAATTCATGCATGATAATTTTGCCTGGAACCATTCACAAGCACAATCTTTTTATTTATCTCCATTCCTTTACTGGACTATTCAAGACTATGCACATGCTTACCGATCCAAGCTTACAACAACATCAATGGTAAGTTGATTCCCCCTCACGGGAAATGGAAATGAATGCACCAAAATGCTCAAATTAATGAAATTAAAAAGCTTGCCACTGTGAGTAAAAATTGAAGCAGATAACGAAATTACTCACAGTGTATAACATTCAAAATCTTTGCTTATTGTGCGCGGTGAGTAAAAATTGAAACAGATAACAAAATTACTTACCGCGTACTACATGCAAAAATTTTGCATGTTTTGCGCATTGTGTAATTTCCTTATCTGCTTCAATTTTTACTCACTGTGAACAGCATGCAAAAATTTTGTATGTTGTGCTCGGTGAGTAAAAATTGAAGCAGATAACGAAATTACTCAATGCACACAACATGCAAAAATTTTGCCTGTTGTGCACGGTGAGTAATTTTGGTTCTCCGCATCACTATTTTACTCACCGCGCACAACAGTTCAAAGTTATGTGAGTGTATTTCCGGATTTTTCAAAAATTCATTTTCATTACTGTTCATTTCAAAAAGCGGACATGCGCAGAGCAAATCGGTATGTGCGCGTAGCAATTTCCTTGGCTAATTTGTCAGAAGTTATTTTCAATATATTCATAGACATTGGTCCCCTTTTGTTTTTACAAGAACATGGATTCCTGTGTGATGAGCTGGTATAGTTTATTCTCTCTTTACACTAATTCATTCAAAAGTACTTGTTTCTTTTGTTTTTTATTCTTCATAATTTGTCACCATAACACCATCATCACAATCATTATTGTTGTTACCTTTGTCAGAGCTCCATCACCGCCCCCCTTCATTGGCCAAACTACTACCATTATTGTTTATTGTAGGATGTTGTCGCGACCATCACCGTTATTTACCCGCATCGCACTACCACCATCACTGAGTTGTCATCGCCATCACCACTATTGTTGACAATATATTTGCCTTAAAACAACACCTTCACCATCTCGTTGCCACTTTTGACACCTGTCAAACTGCTACCATTGTTGTCGGACCATCTCTCGCTTGCGGAATTGCTATCATCGCCAATGTCACCGTCGAACCACTTCATTGCCATCACCATCTTCACTTGTTGATCCACCATTTGTCGTCGACAAACTACCGATGCTTCCATTTTCTTACTATCAAATGATTCACCATTATCATCTTGGTGTTATCAAATCGCTCAATCACTGACATTTTCTCCACCTATTTGGTTGCTATCGCCGCCACTACTACCATCACACTTGTCGAACTATAAGTATCCATGTCGGATTGCCAGCACCACCACTTCATCTATTGAACCACCGTATTGATGACATTGACATGGATCGTAACCGCATATCGAACATACATTGTCTCTGTTATTTCCATTGGACTATAATTATCATCACCATCATCTTTACTTGCTGGACTCATATTGATTGTTTTTATCGGCATCACCATCATTGCCTGCCAAACTACAACCACAATTGAAAATCAAAGCTTTCCCAATGGGCATTTTCATTGGGGAATACCATGAAGTATGTTAGGTGTTTACGGGTGTTTTCTCACTAAAGGATCGTTGACTGATGGTTCGATGGTCAACGTGGTCAAGGGGTCACTTGGGATCCCTCGGTCACTCCGAGCGTGCATGCTCTCGACGAGGGTTGCACAGGGCCCCACTTTAGCTCGGGAAGTGGGTCGCTTGGAGGGTTGAAGGCATCGGTCACTGGGGTGCGGAGGGGTGCCTCGGCACCTGGGTAAGTGCTCGGCCTCGGACAATCAGGTGCCGAGGGGTAGCCCCGGCGCCCTGATTATCACTCGGTCTCAGTCAATGGCCACGCAGGCTAGAGACGAGCGGGCTCGTCGTCGTGCAGGTCTTGCTTAGGCGAGATCCGCACTGAGGGGTAGCCTAAGCGCCTCGGTTCAGCTTCTTCCTGGACAGACGAAGAAATTCGTCAGGGGGGCCGGACGTTGGTTCCGGCCAAGTCCCCTCTGATGCCTAAGTCAGAATGGATCTGATTGATACTCAGCGGGATCGGTGCGACTCACAAAGAGGCCGGCACGCGTATCCTCGGACTGAGCTATAGGAGGGAAGATAGTGGGGAAAGCAAGGTCATTTTTAGGGAATACCTCCGTTGCAGGTGTCGAAGATTCGATCATTTTCTTCATTTGTGCCCCTGCTCCTCTATAGGGATTCCCACCACGATCGCCGTGTCTTCGTGCCCCCTTAATCCGCACCCATGATCTGCCTCCTGTTGGATCTGGATCTAAGCCTAGAGGGGGGGTGAATAGGCTTATAAAAATTCTCGTGCAACCCACAAGAAATCACACGCAGTTATAATCACAGGCAGGATAAACAATGATCAACCACAGATACACATCAGATTTTACCCTGGTTCGGTCGCACCCACGACCTACTCCAGCCCCAAAAGCAATACTAGATTGTTAAAGTTAACTGGTACAACCTGTAGCTAGAGCACCAACCCTACACTCACCTAGCCCTCAATACCTGCACTCACCAAAGTGCCCAAACAATAACAATACTAGTAAAGCTCTCTCTTGGCTAGTCCCAACTAGCCAAGTCCCCCCAAAAAATAATAAAATAGTTTCACAGAGATCACAACACCAAATCACAAATAAAATAAAGTTCAGAGTTTAGAATCGCTCAGTCGTGACGGCGTTGGTGTCTCTGTCGTTCAGCGCGTGGTCAGATCAATCTGACATATAGTAATCCCCTCTGAAGCCGTGACAATATAGGATGCTCCTCAACTCAAACAAAACATGCGGCAGTCCCCTCTTGCTTTATATTGTTCGGCTGCCTGATGATGGGCAAAAAATGCTCACGGCTCTGTGCTTGAAGTTTCAAAAGAAAGAGGGTTGCTTTCAGCCTTTGTGATTCCCAACAGGTTGCATGAAGAGCTCTCAGCAAAAAAAATGGCACACACAAAAGAAATCGGCCCCTGTGCTTGGAGATTCAAGAAGAGAATCTTATTGTAACTTTCTTCAATTTTTGATTGACTCCCTCAACCAAACTTTCAGCTGACCCTTGGGGTTTTCAAAGGAGAGAGATTCAGCTCTTGAGATTCTTAATGGAGAGAAGACTATGCACCAGGGGATTTCGTGCGGCACTTGGAGGAGTTCTTGTGAATGGCTCTCTCTCTCCTAGAAAATTCGGCTGCCTTGGGTTAAAAATTTTGTGCGGCGAGGTGTTTATGTTTTCAAAGGGGAAGATCAATTTTTTTTTCGGCACTGGGCTTTTGTTGGAGATGGGATATGAAGAGATTTAGCACTCAAAAAAAAACTAAACAGAGAACCCCCAAGAAATTAAGTGCGGCTGTGCTAGGTTTTTTTAGCTTGGCTCTTTGAAACCCTAGGCTCTTGGATTAAATAATGGCCGACCCCTAGAAAAAAACACCAAAAAATGTTGCACGTGAGGGTTTTTTTGGAAAACAAATCTGTGCGGCTTATGGTTAAATGAATTTGCGGCCTTCTCTTAGGTGCGCTAGGTCTCCCCCTTTCTCCTTTGCACATTGACCAAGTCTCTCCGTAAATTGATCACAAGTTCGTCATTCCTGAAACACTTAACACACACGTTAAAACATTCACACACGTTTGTTATCATCAAACATGAAGTTCACAGATCGTTGCTACCAACAATCTCCCCCTTTTGATGATGAGAAACCAAGTATAAGATTTGCACAACAAAGTTTCAAATAGTGTGTGTGAGAGTGTGGCGATAGTGGGTGACATGCAATAAGATGAAATGATGTGCGAACAATAATGTGTAAAGTTTAGCAATAAGCATGCTCCCCCTATTTTTGTGCTTCCCCAATATTCATTAATGCTCCCCCTTAATCAAACAATCATACGAGCATTACAAAGATAGTACCAAATGTCAAATACCAAGCACACAAGTAAATAAAAAATCTTAATTTTTCTCCTCCTTTGTTATCATCAAAAGTCATACCACGAAGTCAAAATCATATATTATGCAAAAAGAGAGTATTATTAATTATTACCAACAATTGCATGCATACACTCATAGAATAATCAAGTCAAAATCCAATGAAATTAAACAACGAAGACTTCAACACCAACATGAAAAGTGTGATGATTAAAATTGAAGCACATGAGGGAGAATCATTTAAGAAAGTCAACCAAAACCAATCCACATTTTCCAAATAACAGTCTATCACATAGGATTGATTTTTCACACCTCATTAAAAAAATGAGTTCAATGTACCACACCCCAAAACATAGCCTATAAGGACTCTTAGATGTGGGGGTGGCATTGCTTGACGAGTAAATACATCAACGCTAAAGTTTACCCATAAAGCTTATGTTGGATACTCGTGGGTAATACATTTGCCAAGGATTGTATCCATTTTTCATACAGAGCATGTATTTTTCTTTTCAAATTTTATACTTGTAGTAACATTTTTTAATGCTCAATTTTTATCCATGGCAAGGTATATTATATCCCTTAGATTTTCAGTTAAGTTTTCCTCCTACATTCACATTTCCAATTTCATAAACGATATCTCCAAATGTGCAACAATAATAATACATGTGGGAGTGAAATAGGAGGTGTAGAAATCAAGTTATTTTCTAACATTGAATATGCCATGAATATTTAGAAAGATGAACATGCACATGTAGCAGAGGAAATAATACAGCAATTTCTACATAAATATGAAAATCATTCATGAATACCTTTTTAATGAATCAAAGAGACAAATACACATTTAAGCACAATTTTTTTGTTTTTCATATTTTTTTTATTTTTGCATGAGGTACTAAAGCAAACATAAGATGCAATCACACAAAAAAAATCATGCACACATAACAATGCAACCACTAGCACACAAACAAGAAAAAAAGTTCAAGCACACAAGAAAGCATGGAGTCTCGTACTAAGTTTTATCAATAATACCAAGCTCAAGACGAAGACGACAAAAGCGAGCCTCAACCAAAGGTTTGGTGAATATGTCTGCAAGTTGTGATTCCGTAGGAACAAACTCCACAGACACATCCTCTTTAGTGAGGTGATCTCTAAGAAAATGGTGTCTTACGTCAATATGTTTAGTACGAGAGTGGTGTACGGGATTATTAGAAAGATCTATGGCACTCTTGCTATCACATCGAAGAGGAACTCTTTTAAGAGCTAGTCCATAATCAGATAATGTTTGCATCATCCACAATACTCGAGTACAGCAGCTGCCGAGAGCAATGTACTCTGCTTCAGTAGTGGATAATGCAACACTATTTTGCTTACAGCTAGACCATGAAACTAAAGAGTGTCCTAGCATAAAACAAGTTCCACTAGTGCTCTTTCTATCAGTTAAACTTCCCGCATAATCAACATCAGAATAACCCACCAAATCAAAATTACCACTAGAAGGATACCAAAGGCCTAAAGTAGGTGTACTAATTAGGTACCTAAAGATCCTTTTAATGGCTTTCAAATGAGATTCTTTTGGGTTTGACTGAAAGCGTGCACACAAGCATACAACAAACATTATATCAGGCCTAGAAGTAGTCAAGTACAACAAAGAACCAACAATACCTCGATATAGCTTTTGGTCCACTGCAACTCCTTGTTCATCTCTGTCCATTTTTGTGTTGGGACACATCGGCGTTCCAATTCCCTTAGACTTCTCCATCCCAAACTTTTTCAAAAGCTCCTTGATGTATTTGGTTTGAGATAGAAAGATGCCTTCCTTTCCTTGCTTTACTTGTGTTTCAGAGTGTTTTCTCACTACAAAGCGTTGACCGTGGACAACCCGGTCAACGTGGTCAAGGGGCCCGCTTGGGTCCCTCGGGTGAGTCGAGATGGTGCAGACGAGGCTCGAGTCGGATCTACAGACGACGTGGAGCGCGTCGGCTGGGTCGAATCGGGGTCCTCGGCCGTTGGTAGGACGAGGGGAAGCCTCAGACTGGGTTGAGACGCTCGGCCTCGGTCGGTTGCGCTCGGCCTCGGCGGTCGGACGACGAGGGGAAGCCTCAATCGTCCAGCTGGTTGCGTGATCGGCGAGGGGCGGAGGGGAAGCCTCGGCCCGTGGATTGGATATCCTCCTGCGTAGATGAGAACACTCGTCAGGGGGGCCGGACCTTGGTTCCGGCCAAAACCCCTCCGATGCCTAAGTCAGACAGTGATCTGAAAGAGGAGGCCTGGCGGAGACGGTACGACTCGAGAGGAGATCGGTACGGCGTCTCACGGCCCGAGCGGGGGAGGAAGGAGGAGAAATGGGGGAACTGGGTCGTTGATGGAGTACCTTAGGTTTTGAATACCTGAGATGCGGTCCGTTCTCCTGTCGTACTCCTAGCCCCTTTATAGACCTCCGCCGTGATTGCCCCCGACCCACGTCGCTCGTCCGCCCCCAATCGTGCCCCCTCAATCCGCCCCCCCGATCGCCGCTCCCTGTGCCACACCCGCATCTCCCCATAACTGCCATTAAGTGGTAGCGGGGTCGAGGGAGCGGTTATCGCAGGAGTGGGTGAGCGACCTGTGTGTTACCGGGGCCGGGTCGGATCGACATTTGGGGGAGTCCCCCATAGGGCCTTATCGAGTGGGCCTGAGTGCACAGATGGGCTCTTGACCGGAGGTCGGGTTTCTGGGCTCGTGTCTTTCGAGCCTCGGTAAAATAGGCGTAACAATTGCCCCCATCGGTCGGGTCGATCGGCCTCGGCCGGTTCGGCTCGGCCGATGTGACTTCCGCCGACTTTGACAGGCTCGCCAGTCGATGCCGACTCATTTATTAGTCGTCATCATGAGTTGGCCCGTTCGATACTTTTAAGGCGCGGGCTCCGAAGCGCCGTCGGTCCTCTGATGCTGCCACGTGTAGCTGCAAGCTTATCCCCACCGCTCGCGGGGTCGTCTTAAGTTGAGAAGCCGAGGGGTTCATGAGCCGCCATCCCGTCGTTTTCTTCTTTGCGCTGATCCCTATTCTGCCTGAGCTCTGCCTCATGTCGTCTTCCTCTGCCACGGGTTCGGGTCGGCCAGAGCGCGACGCGGCTCCGGGCCTGGCGGGTATCCCTCCTTCGGCGATTTGTCGGCACGGGGATGATCTTTCAGGGGTGCCCCCAGAGGTCTTGTCGTGGCCTTCGTCGATTTGTGCCACCGCCATCGGGAGCCTGTGCTCCGCCTACCTGCTTCCGCCTTACTCGGCTCGTGCCCCTAGGGCTGACGAGCGGATCTGCTTTCCTGGCCCCAACGAGGTTGGAATATACGAGAAGTGTTTCCGCTTCGGGCTTCGTTTCCCGCTCCATCCTTTTATCGTTGAATTCCTTCAGGCCCATAACGTGTGCCTGTGTCAATTCTGCCCCAACGCCGTCGGGCTCCTCGTCGGGTTCATTGTTGTCTGTATACTGAGGGGAGTGGCGCCCTCTCTTCGTCTCTTTGCCCAGTTCTACCGCCTGAGCCACCACCAATCAGGGGCGTGGATTTACATCAGTGCCCGCCCGAAAATGACCCTGGTGCTGGGGTTGCCGAGCTCCCTGAAACGCTGGAAGGGGGAATACGTGTTTGTCACGTTCCCGTCGAGTGTACCCTTCCCGGTTAGGTGGGAGGCGGCCGGTGCAGTCATCCTCGATTTGGGTGAGCCGACGGTCGCCGAGCAGCAGACGGCGAAGGACATGCTGGCGATTCCTGCGAGGGAGCGCTCGATCGACGTCCTCTTTAGTGACCATAACTTGCGTAAGACGGTGTGGCCCCTAGGTAAGCTTCTCCGAGTGTTCACCATTCGAGGTCGCCCGGGCTCTGCTTGGTCTCTTATTTCTCCTTTGAGTACAGGTGGATTCCCTCTCGGTCCTTCTCCCGCCAGTGCTCACGTGCAGGTCCCAGATCCGGATCCGCGCAGAAGGGATCATGTGCTGGAGGTCCGGAAGAAGCAGCGGGTCGTGACCACGACCGGATGCTCAAAAAGGAAGAGGGTGTCATCCCCCTCTCTCCCCATGCTGGGGTCTTCCAAGAGGGTCCGTGAGGGGGTCGAGTGGGTTGATGTCCTGCCGACTGCTGATCAACCTCAACCCGCCCCCGTTGAGGTTGCTTGGCCGTGGGTCGGCCCTTCACCTCTCCCGGACGGTTCTCTCCCCGATGCCTACGCTCGGTATCTTGGCGCATTCCGCTCCACTCCTGGCGAGTTCCCTTCGTCAGGGGAGGGTCTTCTTCGTCCACGCTTCCCGGTGGGGGAGAAGGAGTCGGTGTTTTCGAGCCGCGGAGCCGCCGCACGAGTGGCCGAGAACTGTAGTCTCCCTCCCGATCAGGTAGTGTTGGACGGAGTCAGAGGTGACTGTTTGGCCACCTTCGTGATTCAGGCTGGTCAACAGGTAGTGTGTCTCTGCTTGTCCTCCCTTCCTCCAGCTGCTTTCACTGCCTTACCTTCGTTGCCTTGGTGCAGTTGTCCTCGGTGGGCCTCTCAATGAGGTGCCAATTCGCGGCTCTTCCCAAAGCCAAATCCGATGCCGGGCGAGGCCCTGAGGCCCCCGGTGAGGAGGGGGAGGCAGGTCAGTTAGAGGAAGCGCGGGTCCAGTCCTTGGAGTCCCGCGTAACTAAGCTGTCCTCTGCCCTGGAGGAGGCGGACCGGGAGAGAGCCTTGGCTCTGACTGCAAAGTTGGAGGCCGAGGCGCGGGTCGCCGAGCTTTTGAGAGACGTCGACACGTCTGGGGGAGCTGGACAGATCCCCACCCCTGCTGCTGCCTTCGAGACCTTGGAGCTCTCCGATCGTCTGGAAGCGGCGGAGGAGCAGGCGAGGATCCTCCTTGCTCAACTTGGCGAGAGATCCCGGGAGATCGAGAAGGAGAGGGCGGAGCACCAACGCCAGATCGAGACCTTAGAGGCCCGGATGCGTGGGCTTGAGGAGGTGGATCCGGCCCAGATCGCTCAGGATGCCGTGGCTGAGTATGCCACCTCCTTCGTTGAGACCGCCTTATCGGAGGCGTTCGAGAAGGGCTTCGCCCGGTGTCAGTCCGAGATCCAAAAGAAGTTCCCACTCTCAGGGGTCAACTTCGAGGATCTTCGGATGTACCCTGACGTGGAACGGAGTATGGGGGAAGGCCCTAGTGGACTGCCAGCCTGTGGCTCCACCGGTGCCTCCGGAGAAAAATGAGGGAGGGGAATGCCCCTCGGCCTCTTCGTGCGTCTCTCTGTATATCTTTTTGCTTTATCTGGAAAGGAATGAATTCAAAACAAATTTATTTCATAAGAAACGATACATTTATTGAAAGTATTTGCGTAAATGTTCCGTATTCCAGGTGTGAGTGAGAATCCTCCCCTCCATATCGGCTAGTCGGTAGGCTGCGGGTCCGAGGACCTCGATGACTTTGTAGGGCCCCTCCCATCTAGCCGCGAGCTTCCCTTTGCGAGCGGTATCAGAGTTGAAGCCCGCTTTTCGGAGGACCAGGTCTCCAAGGTGGAAGCTTCTTCCCCGTACCCGAGCGTTGTAGTATCGAGCCACCTTCTGCTTCTGGCGGATGATGGTGGCCAGTGCCTGCTCCTGTCGCTCACCGAGGAGCTCCAGATTGAGCTCCAGTCCCTGCGATTTCCTGTCTTCGTCAAAGTATTTGAGGCGGAGAGATTCTTCGCCCAATTCGACCGGCACCACCGCCTCAGCCCCATAGGTGATCATGAATGGGGTCTCGCCAGTGGCCTCCTTGTGGGTCGTCCGGTATGACCAGAGTATCCCGGGGAGCTCCTCCGGCCAGTTCCCTTCGGCGTCTTTCACTTTCTTTCGGAGGGGCTCTATGATGCACTTGTTGGCCGCTTCCGCCATTCCGTTGGTCTGGGGGTGCGCTACAGAGGCGAAGAGAAGCTTGATTCCCCATTCCTCGCAAAAATCTTTGAACCCTGCGGAGTCGAACTGCTTCCCATTGTCTGTGACGATGGCCGTGGCACTCCGAATCTGGAGACGATGGAATTCCACACGAAGCTTTTGGCTTTCTTCCACGTGATGGTGGCCAACGGTTTGGCCTCGATCCACTTGGTGAAGTAGTCCACCGCCACAATCAGGTACTTCCGCTGCCCTCGGCCCGGTTTAAACGGTCCGAGGATATCGAGCCCCTATTTCGCAAAGGGGATGGGGCTCACGATAGGGATGAGCTCTGACGGGGGAGTCGAGGTGTGGTGGGCATACCTATGGCATTCTTGGCATTTTTGGACGTAACTTGTTGCGTCTTGGGCCAGGGTCGACCAGTAGTATCCCTGCCTCAAGATCTTCTGTGCGACCATCTTGCCCCCGTGGTGATTCCCGCAGATCCCTTCGTGAACCTCCCGTAGGACGTAGTCAGCTTCCTGTGGTCCGATGCACTTCAAGTATGGGAGGACATCCGTCTTGGTCCAGCGTCTCCGGTAGAGCGTCCCCTCATGGATCACGTATCGGAGCGCCTTTCTCTCCAGGGTTCGGCGTTCGTCCCCATCTGTCGGCACCTCCCCATGAGTGAGGTACCGGATGATCGGGTCCATCCAGGTGGGTTCCCGGTCGATCACCATCATCTCCTGCTCTTCCGTGCTGGGGGACTGCAGATTCTCCACGTAGATGGTGCGGCCCAGCTCCTTTGGCGAGGACGAGGCTAGCTTCGACAACGCATCTGCCCGTGCATTCTCCGATCGCGGGAGGTGCAAGACTTCCACGTTCTTGAACTTGGACAACGCCACTCTGGCGATAGTGAGATACCTCTGCATCGCCTCCTCCCGCGCCTCGTAACTCCCCAGGAGTTGGTTGACAATGAGCTTCGAGTCGCTGAGGAGGCGGATGGACTCGGCCCCGAGCTCCAGGGCCAGCCTTAGGCCGTTGATCACCGCTTCGTATTCCGCCATGTTGTTGGTGGCTGGGAACTCGAACCGCAACGCGTATTCCACAATGTTCCCTTCCGCAGATCGGATCGCAATCCCCGCCCCGCCTCCTGACTGTGTGGCCGATCCGTCCACATGGACGATCCACGCTCCTGGAACTCCTGGCTGGAGGTGGTCAGCCGAAAGAAAGGACAAGGGTTGGGGAATTACCGTTGCTGAGCCTTCTTCCTCCGGGGGGCCATTTCCCTCCGTTGTGCACTCAGCGATGAAGTCGGCCAGGGCCTGCCCTTTGATGGCCGTGCGTGGTTTGAATCGGAGGTCGAACTCGCTCAGTTCCACTCCCCAGTTTAGCATCCTCCCCATTCGATCGAATCTCTTGAGGTTCTGCTCCAGTTGCGAGTCGGTCAGGATCAGTATGGTGTGGGCCTGGAAATAGTGTCGGAGCCTTCGTGCTGAGAGAACGAGGGCGTACGCCAGTTTCTCCATGGGCGAGTATCGCACCTCCGCCCCCTTCAAGATCCGGCTCGTGTAGTATACCGGCCACTGCACCCCTCCGTCTTCCCGGATCAGCACCGAACTCACAGCTTCCTCCGCGCACGCCAGGTAAAGGCTCAGCGACTCTCCTTCCCGTGGCTTGGACAGGAGAGGCGGGCTGCGGAGATACTCTTTGAGATCCGCGAACGCCCTGGAGCAGTCTTCGTCCCATAGTATCGCCTTCCTATTATCTGAAGGTTCCGCGATCGCTTTCCTCAGGACCTTGAAGAAGGGAAGCGATCTTTCCGCTGATTTGGAAAGGAATCGCCCCAGGGCTGCGATGCGCCCATTCAGCCTCTGCAGCTCTTTGATTGTCGTCGGCTCTCGCATGTTGATCAGCGCCTCGATCTTGTCAGGATTAGCTTCAATGCCACGGTTAGTTATCATAAACCCCAAGAATTTGCCAGACCTTACCCCGAACGTGCACTTCGCGGGGTTGAGTCGAATGTGGTGTCGCCGCAACCGCTCGAAGGTCTCCCGCAGGTCGGCGATGTGGTCTTCCGGTCGTCTTGACTTGACAAGCATGTCGTCGACGTAGACTTCTAGGTTCCTCCCGATCTGGGAGCTAAAAACCTTGTTGACCATTCTCTGGTAGGTGGCCCCTGCGTTCTTCAAGCCAAAGGGCATCTTCTTGTAGCAGTAAGTTCCCCGGTCCGTCGTGAAGGCTGTCATTTCTTCGTCCCGGGGGTCCATCTGGACTTGATTGTACCCCGAGTAGGCGTCCATGAAGCTAAGCATCTCGTACCCTGAGGCGTTGTCCACCAGGTGGTCGATGCGCGACAAGGGGTAGCTGTCCTTGGGGCAAGCTGATCGCGCCCCGGATACACGTCCCGGAGCGACGGTTGTAGTTTTACCGCAAGCGCACGGTGTAGCGGCGAGCGGGTTATCGAACACGAGGAGGTGGTGTTGGCTCCAATCTATCCTAGGTTGGTTTGACTACGAATGTATTATTGGTGGAGATGGCTATGGTATGATGTAATGGCAATGGTGATGGATGTCGGTGTCGGAGATAGAGAAATCGGCCAAATATCGATTCAAATACAATATAATAAAAGTGTCTAGGGCTAGGGAATCCCCACTACGGACCGTCATGCATCATTGTGAATAGTGAATCTCAATATTACTAGACTTGCGTTGAGGTGAACTAGTCGCAACTTAATGGAGAACCAAGCTCACGCTCTCGCGCTATTACCGGTCTATAGCAAACCTAGGTTAGGGCCCAATCTCTTGCAAACCCTAACCTAAGCCACTAGCATGAGGATCGACATCATTGTCCAATCGCTCCTCGAGCCCATTCTCGTGCAAACTCGAGTTACGATCTAGGTTGTGATAGTTCGTATTCGTCCAATCTCTTGCAAACGAATATGTGTATAGATTTACCATTAAAAATCCTAGCTTTGGTCCAATCTCTTGCAAACCAAATCTAGAGAAACCCAATTGTAAACCTAAATCGAATATCTAGGCCTTCCCATCGATTAGAATCCAATCTCTTGCAAACCCCAATCGATGGAAATCCCTAGCGATCCGTAATAAATCAATCGCAACCTAACCTCCTAGCAATTCTAGCAATTTAGGAATTCATTCATCATAAATCTGAAATTAGATCCATAGGGTTCATCCCCATGCCCTAGAACAACAAATCTACTCTAGCATAGCAATAAGGATATGAGAATCAATAGAAATCATTGCTTGCATACAAAAAGATAGAA
This sequence comes from Scilla litardierei, assembly GCA_030789695.1. Lineage (NCBI taxonomy): Eukaryota > Viridiplantae > Streptophyta > Magnoliopsida > Asparagales > Asparagaceae > Scilla > Scilla litardierei. The sequence goes on along the minus strand of CM061138.1, from coordinate 155,999,397 downwards.
AAACAAAGATTCAAATAAAAAGAAGAAAATACTTAGCTTGATGAAGATCTTCAATCCAAAATACAAGCTTTTAGATCCAAGAGGGGGCCTAGGGCATGGCCTAACCTCTAAAATAATTCTAAGAGAAACATATGGGGGCTAAGAAAACATAATGGGGATCCCCTACAATGGTGGCTACAAACCCCTTAAATACTCTCCCAAAACCCTAGCAAATAACCCTAGAAAACCCCTCAAATTCGTGCCCAAAAACAGCCCAAACCGCAACTTAAAATCTGAGCCCAAGCCGCACTCGGCCGAGTGGAACATGTAACCCGGCCGAGTAGAAATTCCAGCACTGCAGCATCGACTTGCAGAAATTCCCCAGATTCATCCGACCTCCGATTTGTGCGTTCTTGATGGCGTTGGAACCGTCATGAAGTCTACTATCCATAAAAAATATGAGAAAAATAATTTGATTGCTGGAATGATAGAAGATTTCAAAAGAGTGGAAGGCTATCTGAAAATCTGGGCACTGCGTGTCCTCGGCATCACTCGGCCGAGTTGACTTCTCTACTCGGTCGAGTGGGCTTCTCTACTCGGCCGAGTGATAGACCCTGTAAAATTCCAGTAAGTCTGGGGTCTTGGGGGGTCTGTCTTCGGAGGTGACTCGGCCGAGTGGCTTTACTCATTCGGCCGCGGGGCAATCGGTACTCGGCCGAGTCAAACCCTCAATCGCCTGACGGATTCCAGTAAGTCTGAGATTTTTGCTTGCCGTCGTCGTGATGCCACTCGGGCGAGTGGTGTCTCTGTGCTCGGCCGAGTGGGATGGCGATGCTCGGCCGAGTGCATGCTGATACTCAATCTGCTGCGTGTTCGATCTGGCCGGCCGAGCGGGCTTCTTTACTCGGTCGAGTTACTCCTTCACTCGGCCGAGTGGCATGCTAAAATGCCCAATCTTCTCCGTTTCTCCTCCCCGTCGCTCCTACGGAGTTCCTTCTTCTTTCACCTGTCTCCCATCGCCGAATAGCCCTCAAAAGAGCCTTGGGTGACGCTCCGGAGTGGGTGCAAGTCCCTTAAGCTCATTTTTGCTCCCGATCGCTCCATATTTCCTGAAATCCGACAAAAACAAGAAATAGTGAAAAGTAACACAATATCATCGAATAATCGTGAAAATCGCAATATGAGCAACCGAAATGGCATGCAAATATGTAGAAAAAAGGTGTAAAATATGGACCGATCACAAGCCTTGTTGAGGTCACTGAAGTCCACGCACATTCGCCATTTCCCGTTGGGCTTCCTGACCATCACCACGTTCGACAGCCATTCCGGGTACCAGACCTCTCGTATGAAGCCGGCGTCAAGGAGACGCTCCACTTCCTCGGAGGCCGCCTTCATCTTCTCGCCGCCCAGGTTCCGCTTCTTCTGCCTGACCGGCTTGAAGTTGGGGTCGGCGTTGATCTGGTGGACAATCACCTGGGGGTCTACGCCGGGCATGTCCTCCGGTGACCAAGCAAATATGTCTAGGTTCGCCTCCAGGCATTCGATCAGTTGATCCCTCAGGTCCTGGCTTAGCCCTCTCCCGATCGAGACGAACCGGCCCTCGACGTCCGTGACAGGGATCTGCTCTTGCTCCTCCGCGGGGGCGGGCCTCGGCCCGCTCCTTAAGTCGAGCGCGGCCATCCGGTCGGCTAGACGATCTTCGGGGCCTTCCTCCGCCAGTTGATAGCAGGTACTCGGTCTCCCTGCGTCGCCTTCGACTTGCCCCATCCCCCCTGGGCGTTCGGAACTTGATAGTCTGGTGGAGGGTCGAGACTACCGTGCCGACGGCGTTGAGTAGGGGTCGGCCGATGATCCCATTGTATTCTGACCCGATCCCCAATACGATGAATTCCACCGCCAGGGTCACCGAGTCTGGTGCGTCTCCGAGCGTCACCGGGAGATGGATCGTGCCGATGATGGGGGTGGAGTGACCCGTGAATCCTACCACGGGACCCGAGCGAGGTCGTAAGTCTTCTTTCCGCCGCCCCATCTTTTCCAGGGTTGACATGAAGAGGACGTCGCAGGAGCTGCCGGTGTCGACAAGCAGTCGCCGTACCATGGTAGTGTCTATGATCACCGACACCACCAAAGCTACGTCCGAGCTACGCGCTGTTACAGATGCACTCGGTCTCCTGACTGGCGGGGACAGGGAGGGTCTCCCGGCCCTTTCCTCACGATCCTCCTCGCGTCGGGCCCGTGCCCATTCTTGCCAACGATGGCGGGCCCTATCGCTTCGCGTCAAGGCCTTGCTCTCCTTTCGTCGAGACGGGGGAGGTTGCGTCATTGCATGTGTGGTTTGTTTCTTCGTGGGACAGTTCGTTCCCACAGACGGTGCCAGATGTTTCAGAGTGTTTTCTCACTACAAAGCGTTGACCGTGGACAACCCGGTCAACGTGGTCAAGGGGCCCGCTTGGGTCCCTCGGGTGAGTCGAGATGGTGCAGACGAGGCTCGAGTCGGATCTACAGACGACATGGAGCGCGTCGACTGGGTCGAATCGGGGTCCTCGGCCGTTGGTAGGACGAGGGGAAGCCTCGGACTGGGTTGAGACGCTCGGCCTCGGTCGGTTGCGCTCGGCCTCGGCGGTCGGACGACGAGGGGAAGCCTCAATCGTCCAGCTGGTTGCGTGATCGGCGAGGGGCGGAGGGGAAGCCTCGGCCCGTGGATTGGATATCCTCCTGCGTAGACGAGAACACTCGTCAGGGGGGCCGGACCTTGGTTCCGGCCAAAACCCCTCCGATGCCTAAGTCAGACAGTGATCTGAAAGAGGAGGCCCGGCGGAGACAGTACGACTCGAGAGGAGATTGGTACGGCGTCTCACGGCCCGAGCGGGGGAGGAAGGAGGAGAAATGGGGGAACTGGGTCGTTGATGGAGTACCTTAGGTTTTGAATACCTGAGATGCGGTCCGTTCTCCTGTCGTCCTCCTAGCCCCTTTATAGACCTCCGCCGTGATTGCCCCGACCCACGTCGCTCGTCCGCCCCCAATCGTGCCCCCTCAATCCGCCCCCCCGGTCGCCGCTCCCTGCGCCATGCCCGCATCTCCCCATAACTGCCATTAAGTGGTAGCGGGGTCGAGGGAGCGGTTATCGCAGGAGTGGGTGAGCGACCCGTGTGTTACCGGGGCCGGGTCGGATCGACATTTGGGGGAGTCCCCTATAGGGCCTTATCGAGTGGGCCTGAGTGCGCAGATGGGCTCTTGACCGGAGGTCGGGTTTCTGGGCTCGTGTCTTTCGGGCCTCGGCAAAATAGGCGTAACAACTTGGAACCCCAGAAAATATTTCAGCTCTCCCACAAGGCTCATCTCAAACTGATCCTGCATGACTTTCTCAAACTTTTGACATAAAAGATCCTTAGTAGCACCATAAATAATATCATCAACATAGATTTGCACAATGAGAAAATCATCAGATTCATGCATCAAAAATAGTGTATTGTTAGCACTCCCCTTTTTAAAATTATTTTCCAACAGATATGTGCTTAGACGGTCATACCAAGCTCGTGGAGCTTGCTTAAGACCATACAAAGCCTTTTCTAATTTATAAACACGGTTTGGAAAAATATGGCTTTCAAAACCTGGGGGTTGCTCAACAAATACCTCTTCTTTTAGGTAGCCATTAAGAAAAGCGCTTTTTACATCCATTTGTTTTAGCTTGAGCCCTTTATAACTTGCAAAAGCTAGCAAGATTCTAATGGACTCAAGCCTAGCAACTGGTGCAAAAGTCTCATCCACATCAATTCCTTCAATTTGATTATACCCTTTAGCTACCAACCTAGCCTTGTTTCTAATAACATTACCAGATTCATCATGCTTATTTTTAAACACCCATTTAGTACCAACTACATGATAATCAGTGGGTCTAGGTACTAGTTTCCAGACATTATTCCTGACAAATTGATTTAATTCCTCTTGCATGGACAAAACCCAACTTTCCTCTTCTAAAGCAATATCTATAGTCTTAGGCTCTATTACAGAAATAAAGTCACCATAAATACATAGAGCACAAAGATCTCTAAAAGAGGAACATGTGCGAATACCTGCAGTAGGCTCACCTAGAATTAAGTCTGGTGGATGGTTTGGATTGAATCTCAGCTCTCCTCTGGTAACTGCTTCATCTTGTATTTCTGTCTTGTCAGTTTCAGCTTCCTTTTGTATTTCTGGTTGCTCCTCATTAATTTTTGGAATGCTTTGTTGTTCTACATTTTCCTCTTCATTGTTCTGCCTGCAATCCAAAGAATTTATATCAGATTCATCAAATTTTACATTTATAGATTCAACAATAGCAAGTGTGCGTTTATTATAAATCATGTATGCTCTGCTCCTTGCTGAATATCTTACGAACACTCCCTCATCTGATTTTGATTCAAAGGTGCCAAGCTGATCTGCAGTATTTAATATAAAGCACCTGCATCCAAAAACTTTAAAGTAAGAGACTTTCGGGGTGTTGCCATGCCATAGTTCATAAGAAGTTTTATTTAGTATAGGTCTAAGCATAACTCTGTTGCATACATGACATGCCGTATTAATGGCCTCAACCCAAAAAGACATAGGCAAGCTATATTCATTTAACATACTCCTAGCCATTTCTTTTAATGTGCGATTCTTTCTTTCGATCACCCCATTTTGTTGAGGTGTTCTAGGAGAAGAGAATTCATGTAAAATTCCTTTTTCAAAACAAAATTTTTCAAAAATAGCATTTTCAAACTCACCTCCATGATCGCTTCTAATTTTTACAATGGAAGAATTTTTCTCATTAGAAACTTGTATGCAAAAGTTTTGGAAATGGTCAAATGAGTCTGATTTCTTGGCTAGAAAGTATACCCATGTATATCTAGAGAAATCATCAACCAATACTAAACAATACTTTTTACCTCCTAGGCTAGCAATGTCTGTTGGACCAAATAAATCCATGTGCACTAATTCCAATATGAGTGTGGTGGCAACTTCATTAATGCCAGAGAAAGTAGATCTAGTTTGCTTACCTTTGGTGCATGCCACACACAACTTACCATTCTCATATGTCTGATGCGGTAGTACTCTTACCAAATTTTTGTTTTCCAGCTTCTTTATCAGTCCCATGCTTGCATGTGCTAATCGTCTATGCCATAGTGTGGCCTCTTCTTCACCTACAAGCAAGCATTTAGAAACAGTTAGTTCTTCAATCATAAGAGTATAAACATTATTCGTTCTATTTGCAGTAATAATAATGTCACCGGTGGAGATATCAATGATTCTACAAAGTTTTGCATCAAATTCAACTTTCATACCTTTGTCGCACAGTTGACTGATAGAAATGAGGTTATGTTTCAACTTTTCAACCAATAGGACATCTGTAAGCTGAAAGGTGTAGTTACCTACAACACCTTTACCAATTACCTTGCATTTTCCATTGTCCCCTAAAGTAACACTTCCTCCTTCATGCTTTGCAAGGCTAAGGAACTTTTCTCTTTCACCTGTCACGTGTCTTGAGCAGCCATAGTCTAAGTACCACTCACACTTTTGTCCCTTAGCCGTGCCATGTACCTACACATAAGAAGAGCATGATATGTGTGACCTAGGAATCCAAATAGGTCCACTAGTGTTAGTCACTTTATTTTTTGGAACCCAAATTTGCTTAAATTTGATGTTGGTATTCCTATACTTGCAGTTATAATAAGCATGACCAACACCACCACATGTATAACATTTAGCAAACATGCTTCTTCCTACTCCAGTTTCTTTTTGATTCTTTCTATTAATTCTAGGCCTCTCATCAATTTTATTTCCATATCCCAAACCACACCTGTTATTTCCTTATATCTGATTACCTAGAATAATGTCTAATGAATGCTTTCCAGCACCAAATTTTTTTATAGACAATTCAAGATCAGATATTTTAGACTTTAAAAACATGTTCTCATTAACAAGCATGGTACATTTACTAATGAAGGCCTTTTTGTTCTCTTCCTCACTCCTTTTCAGATTAGCCATCTTCTTTTCTAGCTCTTTATTTTCATTTATTAGCATGCAAATCTTCTCATTTAGTAATTCATTTTCAACTTCTAGCTTAACCATATTTAGTTTAAACATGCTAATGTCTTTAAGCAAAGTAGAGCGATTCAGACACTCAGTTTCAGTAGGCATACAAGATTTTCCCTTTTCCAAAGAGCTAATAGTAGAATTACATGCAACAAGTTTCTCTTTAATTTCATCAACTTCTAATGACATATTATAATTGTCTTGTTGCAATTCAAAATTAGCATTTTTAAACTTCTCTACATGGGATTCTAGTAACTCAACAGTTGATTCCAACCTTTCAATTTCATTTTGCATTTCTTTAAAAGTAGTCACAAGTTGAGCTTTAGTTAAAGATTTTACCTCATCTAGTTGTCCCATCAGGCAAAGAGAGGAGTGTGCAACTTCGTCTTGAGATTCATCCTCGCTGTCCATATCCCATGCGAGCATCAAAGATTTCCCCTTTTGCTCTGCAGCGTTGTTCTTTCCTTGAGGGCATTGCTTCATAAAGTGTCCCTGCTTTTTGCATTTAAAGCATATAACTGGATCAGTAGCAGTCTGCTCAAAAGATTTATTATTAGAATTAAATTTAGAGCGATTAAACCTTTTCAGCATCTCTGATCTCCCGTTGCCAGTTCTGATATATTTCTTGAAGCTTCTCACCAAAAAAGCCTCCTCCTCATCTCCATCTTCATCCTCTTTAGCCTGAAGGGCTATTGCCTTTGAAGTCTTCATTTCATCTTTCTCTCTCAGTTCAATGCTCTGCAGCTCCAGCTCGTGGGACATCAGGTTCCCTATCAGATCCTCCACTTTCATTTGCGATAAATCCTTTGCTTCCTGAATAGCTGTGATTTTGGGACGGAAGGTGCTAGGCAATGCTCTTAAGATCTTTCTGATTTGCTCCAGACTCGAGTACGGCTTTCCAAGAGAGGTAGATTTGTACACGATGTCTGTGAACCTTGCAAACATCTCTTTAATTGACTCTGATGGAAGCATGCGGAAGCTTTCATATTCAGTGCTGAGCAGCGCAAGTCTGGACTCCTTAACCTGCGATGTACCCTCATGAGTCACCTCCAGAGTATGCCAAATTTCCTGCGCAGTTTGACATTGAGATATACGGTTAAACTCAGCTTTATCTAAAGCACAAATCAATGCATTCATAGCTTTATTATTCAATGAAAAATGCTTCTTATCAAAGTCATCCCACTTATCTTCTGGTTTTAACATTTCATTATTAGCAACATTAATGGTGGGAGGTTTATAGCCTTTTTCAATAATGCTCCATACATCATAATCAACAGCAGCTAAATAAATCCTCATCCTAGTTTTCCAATATGCAAAATCAACACCGTTAAACTTAGGGGGACGAGAAATAGACTGACCCTCAGTAAAAGCAGAATCAGACATATTCATAGACATGATCAACTAGGCTAGATCCTCTAAACTGGCTCTGATACCACTTGTTGGATCTGGATATAAGCCTAGAGGGAGGGGGGGGGGGTGAATAGGCTTATAAAAATTCTCGTGCAACCCACGAGAAATCACACGCAGTTATAGTCACAGGCAGGATAAACAATGATCAACCACAGATACATAGCAGATTTTACCCTGGTTCGGTCGCACCCACGACCTACTCCAGCCCCAAAAGCAATACTCGATTTTAAAGTTAACTGGTACAACCTGTAGCTAGAGCACCAACCCTACACTCACCTAGCCCTCAGTACCTGCACTCACCAAAGTGCCCAAACAATAACAATACTAGTAAAGCTCTCTCTTGGCTAGTCCCAACTAGCCAAGTCCCCCAAAAAAATAATAAAATAGTTTCACAGAGATCACAACACCAAATCACAAATAAAATAAAGTTCAGAGTTTAGAATAGCTCAGTCGTGACGGCATTGGTGTCTCTGTCGTTTGGAGGAACATTCGGTGAGATCATTCCATCTTATAGTCTAGGATTTTTTTTATTTTATTTTTTTGTTTTCTCTTTAAAAAATGGAGTACATAGAATACATGAAATTCTATTGCACAAACAACTTGTATGATGCAGAATATGATAAGGCACACAAACATAGGATGGAGAAGCTCAAGATTGTTAATTTTAATCAGACTGATTGTGAAACTTTCTTTCAGGCCTGGAGGAGGTTCACAGACATAATATCGAGCTATCCGCAGCATGGTTTCACAAAGAAAGAGCTCATGGAGTCATTCCTAGGTGGACTACGACCACCGATGCAGGAATTCTTGGGAGTCATGACGCCGACAGAGGCGTGGAAGTACATGGAGTCTTTACAAGAGAATGAAGAAATCATGAAAGAGACTTCAGAGTGCGATTCAACGGAGCCTTCAAGCCTTGATCAAGGAGAGCAAAGCGTAGACGTACCTTTGCAACACTTGAAAGAGGAAGTTCAACTGCTTATTCAGACACAGGAGGCCACGTCCCATCAATTCCAAGAGAATTTCCTTGCTCGGAGTCGGCAGATTCAGAAATCCATTGAAAATCTTACTCTGATTACCGCTTGCGTAGAAGAAAACAATTCTTTTGAAATTCAATTTCCAAAATATAATTTGAGTTCATCTTCTATTGCAGGTATATCGAGCGAGCCATGTCACGATGAAGTCACGAATGAAAGCATTGACATGGCAGGAAGTGTGTGCAAAAGAGAGGCGAACATGAGGAGGAGACGACTAGGGACATGAGTTCAAAGATCGTCACTATTGGTCCCGAACCATCTCCCCCCCTCAGTTTTTTTCCAAAATCATTTATCCCTCTCTACATTGACTGAGCATCATACTGAGAGTAGTGCATATCTTTCAGGGAGTCGTCATCAACACGCTTTATTTTACTTTACTTACTTTGATGACTATATTTGGAATATGTTTAAGGCGAAGAATTCTAAACTAATTTGGACTGACATAACTTGTCTCTTGCAGGACATTGGTAAACAGCTTATAGAGATGCTTGGAGTTGTGTTGCTGGGGTCCAATTTAGCCTTTGGAGGAAGAATAATCGCTGAGGAGCGCAAGGATCAAATTGAACAACTTCCTCCACCATCAAAGATTCGTGATCCGCCATTTGACCACGGTGTGTTCTTTCCAGTAGTGTAGAATTTTATATGCTTTCTAGGATGCTTGCTTTGAATAAACTCGTACCCTCTTCGACATTGAGGACAATGTCCATCTTCAGTTGGGGGGTGTGTATGAGACCTTAGGATTTTTTTTTCAGAAGCATGTCATAAGGAAAGAATGATCCACCAAATCTCATCATTTATATCTCGCTTTTATTCCTCGAATGCGGATGATTATGCATTAATTGAGTTATAAAAATTGTTTATGGCTTGAATGAATTTTTTTCCCATCATGGAAATACCGTTAATATGCTATTCATGAAAATTTTCAATTGCCATGATTAATATCTCGAAATAGTTTGAATTTATTTCATGCATGCTAATGTGATGAAAAAGCTTAAGTATACACGATTTATTAGAATAGTCTTCAAGTTGAAGAGGAATTTGGCTATTGTTACTGATGTTTATGTTCATATCCATGGGTGTTGAGTTGCTTAAAAAATTTATTTTTGAGAAAGAAATGAAGAAACATAAAAAAACAATGAATGAAATGAAGAAGTGTGTCACTAAATAAATAACTTGGTTGGCTCGAGTAGTACAGTCCGAGGGGTCCTTTTGGCCTAATGCCATATTATCGTCTGATTTGGGAGCCATTGACCGGAAACTCACTCATTTGATGGAGCGATCCAAGTTATACACTTTTTCGCAAATGTTGCTTTATGCGCGTTATGCGGAACTAATAAAAGAAAAGAAATGGTGAATACACTGAGCAACTTCAATACCCATGATTTGAACGATCTTTTTGAGATGCCAACTCCTTGGAAACAAGAAAACTAGAACAAAACGACGTGTTATACTTTTGCTTGCGCAAAATGATGCTTGCAAGCTATTTATTCGAATTAAATTAGAGAAAATATCATGTGATTGATCTTGTGCATGGATTGTGTATATTGATGGTCTAAATCATGTTGGAAAGCGTATTATTGGACCATGCCTTAAGCAATTGATAGAATTTATTATTTTACTAATCATCCGTCTTCATCGTTCTTTTTGCTAGAGACTAGCAAATCGCTAGTTAGGGGGTGTGATTCGGAGTGAATATTGCATATTTAACTCCCCATTTAGCCCTATTTTGTACTCATATGATGCTTAATTGTTCTCTAATACATTCACATTTTTAATATCATCATTTATTGGAGAAATTACTTGATTTGGGTACAAAACATGAATTTTATTGTGTATTTCTGCCTTTTTATATTTTTCATGGCAAGGTCTCGATCTCACGATTCCAACGACTATTTATTTGTATTTTTCTGAGATCTGTGCTAATTACTATGAATTTTTGAATGCAGAATACAATTTAAAATGAAGAAATAAAAAGAAAATTCGGCCGCACGAATCTTGGCGCATGCGTGGCGTCGATCAGGCCGTCCCCGCTTCAATCCAACGACGCTGAGCAACCGGACGACGCGGCAAATCGATGGCCGTTGGATCTCGATCCAACGGCCCGCATCAACGGCGCTCGAGAATTAAGAAGCGGGCGACGTTGGCTTTTATCGACCGTCGGATGCTGATCCAACGGTCCGCTGCGAAGGCTGACGAGCGGGTGACGTGATTATTTCCTGGCCGCCAGATCACGATCGAACGGCGGAGAACAGTTCCGCTGAAGCGAAGCGAAGAGCGGTCGGCGCGGATCCTAAAGCACACGCGGCGCCATCCTGGCCGTTTACTGATGATCCAACGGTTGATAGCAACCCCGCACAAAGCAAGCGACGAGCGTTCGACGCGAATACATTTTAGCCGTTGATGCACGATCCAACGGTCCAGACGAACGCCGAGGCGGATTCGAATTTAGCAGCGCACGAATCTTAAAGCGCTACGTGGCGAGCGAAGGCGCGATCCCGCATGAGATGAGCGGTCGAGAATTGATCCGACTGTGGATCGGGTTAAAACTTGATAATGGGTGCGGTTTTGCACCCATTAAGCGCCCCAAACCCGCAATGCCTATTATTTAAGCGTATTCTAGGGTTTTGGGGCGTGGGCTGGCGTATTTTGGGACTTTTGGAGCGGCTACTGTGCGTATTTCTCCAGGGGAAAATTCTGAAAAATCCCAGAGGCTATTCTTCTACTTTCCAGGGAGTTTTGGGTTCTAAAGTGGAGATTTGGTGATAAATTCTTGAACTTATACCCCGTATTTGGTGTATTTCATTGTATTTGGCTATTAAAACGATGTATTTGGCTATAAAAATTGATTTTCCTTGCACCATGCGTGGCTAATCTCCTTGTGCTATGGTTGTGATGTAATTAGGAGTATGTAGTCGCTAAATTTCATGTCTTTAGCCCTATTATCATGTCAAAATTGCTCTACATCGTATTTGTTGGGTATTGCTTATTGTCGATATTATTTACATCCTATATGGCTAGGCCCTGATAAGGATAGCTAATTCATGTTCACTAATCTGAACTTATCGTTGCATTTATCGTTTAATGAAATCAATGTTGCTAGTAATACGTATATGGCTATTTTGACTAGTTTTATCGTTCTATCTTCCGACGTCTTCACGCCTTGACCGGGTGAAGCGTTGAGTTATATAAAAGACATGATATTTCAGCGATTATAAACTCCTAATGAAATCACAACCGTAGCACATCCATCTCATATGTGTTGGAGTTGACATAGTTAGGGTGTCGTGATTATTGATTCCTATATCTTTTCGCCCTATTTTAATTGTATAATTGCGTGCTTCGTCAATTTCTAGTCATTTATTATTTGAGTATGTTATACGGAGACATGTGCATGCTTGAGACGAATCTGATCTTTGCGGACTTATTCGTGATGCATGTTTATTTTCCTTATGAAGTTGACGTTGCACGTGATTAATTCTTTGGCACGTTTCTATACGCTTGATCGCCATACTTTCCGACGTTCTCGTGCCCTGACCGGACAAAACGTTGAGTTATAGAAAAGGTATTGATAATCATTGATTGCATACACCCTAACGAAATCAAACCCAACACATACTCTTCATACTCGTACCCCTATCAAAGTCACCGTAAATATTGTAGGATTTTCTTTTCTTTTTCCAAACTCTTGATACCTTTGCATAAACTTGAAAGGTGGTTGGTTATCTTCGTATTATTACTCTTTACAGATTGACGTTCGTAGTTTTGCAGGTCAGTTGTCCCGTGGATTCGATACCTGGACTCACCAGGATATTACTTGCACGATCTCCTGCGCTTGGGAGTAGTTCTCACATCATTTGAGACGAGGCACCTGGTGATGGGGCTGCCGAGTTCTTTGAAACATTGGAAGGGGGAATACGTCTTCTTCGGCTTCCCATCGGAGGTGGATTTCCCGGTCCACTGGGGGCAACAAGCACGCTGGTTCTCGAGCTAGGGAATCCGACTGACGTCGAGCTCCAGGCGGTTGACACCTTGTTGGCGGTCCCTGTCGGGGATCGGAGAATTGACGTCCTCTTCTCCGACCTTAATCTGCGTAAGACCAAGTGGCCCATCGGTGAGTTTTGCAAAAGTCCGAAACTTAGGGGAGTTGGTGTCTGAGGCCTATCTGGCCGGTTCTGATCCCTCCTTCTGCCTTCTCGTGCAGGTGGGTTCGCCCAAGGCCCTTCTCAGCCCTCTCTTCCAGCCACTGTCCCGGACCCCAACCCGTGATGAAGGGATCATGTATTGGAAGTCAGGAAGAAACAGCGGGTCGGGCCCTCCGGAGCTGGTTCCAAGAGAGCGAGGGAACAAGCTCTGCCCCCTCCGTTGGAGGATACCCAGAAGAAGGCCTGTGTCTGAGCGACGGTGGTCGGTGTCCCTCCGCCTGAGGGCCGGACCCAGACTTCCCAAACGAAGGATTCTTGGCCCTGGGCCGGGCCCTTGCCTCCCCCATCAGGGCCGCTCCCCGAGGTTTACAAGCGGTCCTTGGGCATGTTCCGCTCAGCTCATACCGATCTTCCCCGGTCAGGCAAAGGTTTACTCCATCCCCGCTTCCCCGTGGGGCTGAAGGAGTCAGTTTTCTCCGATTGCAGGGTGGCAGCTCGGTTGTCTGAGAACTGTAGCCTCCCTACGGACCAATCTGTGCTAGACAGGGTAAAAGGTGATCGCCTGGCTGTCTTCGTGGTTCAGGCCGGTCAGCAGGTGAGGACTTTCGTGCACTCTGTCCCTTGTTGCGGTCTTCGACTTATCCCCGTCTCTTGATGCAGTTATTCTCGGTCGAGCTTTCGATAAGGCGTCAATTCGCAGCACTCTCGTAGTCCAAGGCCGACCAGGTGAATAAACCTGAGGCCAAAGAGGTTGAAGGAGAGGCGAGCCAATTAGCCGAGGCTCGTGCTAGGTCCTTAGAGACTCAGGTGGATGAGCTCTCTGCTGCCCTGGAGACGTCAGAGCTGGAGAAGGCCTTGGCCTTAGTCGAAAAGGCGAAGGCCGAGGATCGAGTAGCCAAGCTGTCGAAGGCCGCTGGGTTGTGCGTCGGTCCAATAATCAAAGCCGATGCCACGGAGCTCGTGTGTCTCCTGGAAGCGGAGGAGGAGAGAGAACGTACTCTTTTGGCCGAGCTTGACGCGAGCTCCAGAGAGACTGAAAAGGAGCGGGCGGAGCATCAACGCTAGGTCGCCTTCCTCGAGGGTCGGATCCAAGAGCTGGGAGCGGTGGATCCCGAGCGGATTGCCTGAGACGTCGTGGATGAGTACTCCTCGTCTTTTGTGGCCAGGGTGATGTTCGAAGCGTTCGAGAAGGGATTCGCCCGCTGCCGGTCCGAGATCCAGCAAAAATTCCCGCTCTCGGGGATTCATTTTGAGGATCTCTGTCTGGACTCTGAGGACGATGAAAAGGTGCGGGATGGACCCCCTGAGCGTTCAGCCGGTGTTCCCAAAGGGGGTCCGGGTGCTGGCGTGGGAGCGGGGTCTTTGCCCTTTTAGCCTCATCATTTTTGCAAATCCGCGCTTAGCTTTTGTGTAATACGTCCCCCCTTTGTTGGGCAATGAAGTTCCATTTTTGCTTGGCTGGAGAAATTTCTTTACTCACCTCGGGGATCAAGTTCCCAAGCTGTTTCCCCGGATTCTCAGCCACTCGAGTGGCTGAGGCGTCGCTCTCGGCGGAGGGAGCCGGTCGCTCTGCAACAGGGTACCATCTTGGGTCCTTTTTGGCGATTAGAAGGTTCGCCTGCAGGGGGAGTTGCCCCCAGCCTTATGGCGGATTGGGTCGGTCGGCCAGCTGGGGGAAGCTATCCCTCAGACTTACAGTTGATCGATACACCAACGTGCTGGGGGAGTTGCCCCAAGCCTTACGGTCGGTTGGTTCGGTCAGCCAGCTAGGGGTGCAATCCCTAGTCTTACAACTGATCGTCGGGCTCACCCGCTGGGGGAGTTGCCCCAGCCTTACGGTTGGCCTCGTGATCGACCCGCTGGGGAGCTGCCCCAGCCTTACGGTCGGTCGGTTGACCGACCCGCTAGGGGAGTTGCCCCCAGCCTTACGGTCGGTCGGTTGACCGACCCGCTGGGGGAGATGCCCCCAGCCTTACGGTCTGTTTAAGTCGTTCAGACCGCTAGGAGAGCTATCCCCAGTCTCACGATTGGACGACAGGTCGACCTGCTGGGGGAGTTTCCCCCAGCCTTATAATCGATCCTCCTAACTGGTTGGCCGGGGGAGTTGCCCCCAACCTACCAGCCGGTTGCGTGGCCAACTCGCTTGGGGGTTAGTTCCACAGTCTCGTGGTCAACCATCAAGATGCTCAGCTGATGAGGTTTCCCCTATCCCAAGAGGGTTTGTCAAGCAAGTAGAGATAAGAAGATTTGTTCCTTCTTTTTTCAACTCATTCGAATAAAGGGAAATGGAAGATACATTCGGGGCCAACTTCACTGGTAGTACTTGCACAAGTGCTCGGCATTCCAGGTGTGATTCAGGGCCTTCCCTTCCAAGTTGGCTAGCCGGTAGGTTGCAGGTCCGATGACTTCAATGACCTTGTAGGGTCCTTCCTACTTAGCTGCTAGCTTTCCTTTTCAGGTAATCTTCAGGCTGAAGGCTGCCTTTCTAAGGACCAGATCCCATTGTTAGAAGCTTCTTCCCTTAACACATGAATTGTAATAATGAGCCACCTTCTGTTTCTACCGGACCGATTGTGGCGAAGGCATGTTCCCGTCGCTCACCCACGAGTTCTAGACAGAGCTCCAAGCCTTCCGAGTTTCTCTCCTCGTCGAAGTGCTTTATGCGAAGAGATTCCTTGCCCACCTCGACAGGTACCACCGCCTCAGCACCATATACGAGCATGAAAGGGGTTTCGCCCTTGGCTTGTTTGTGGGTTGTCCGGTATGACCAGAGTATTCCCAGGAGTTCCTCCGGCCATCTCTCTTCTGCATCTGCCACCTTCTTATGGAGGGGCTCGATGATGCATTTGTTGGCGGCTTCGGCCATCCCGTTGGTCTGAGGGTGTGCCACCGAGGCGAACAGGAGTTTGATCTTCCATTCCGCGCAGAAATCCTTGAACCCCGCGAAATCAAACTCCTTCCCATTGTCCGTGACAATGGTTCGGGAACCCTAAACCTGGAGATGATGAAGTTCCACACGAAGCTCTTCGCCTTCTTCCAAGTGATGGAAGCTAGGGGTTCTACCTCAATCCACTTGGTGAAGGAGTCCACCTCCACGATCAAGTACTTCCTCTGCCCCCGCCCGGAAGTGAAGGGCCTGAGGATGTCGAGTCCCCATTTCATGAAAGGTACGAGACTGATTATCGGAACGAGCTCAGACGGGGGGATGAGCCGAGCTTGGCGAACCTCTGGCATTCCTGGCACCTTTGGACGTATTCAATAGCGTTATTGACTAATGTTGGCCAGTAATACCCTTGCCTCAAGATTTTTTGGGCGATCGTCCTGCCCCCATGGTGATTCCCGTAGATCCCCTCATATACCTCTCGGAGGACATAGTCATCCTCCCGAAGATGAGGTAATTGAGGTAGGGAAGGACATCCGTCTTCGTCCAGCGTCTTTTATACAGTGTCCCTTCATGGATCACGTATCGGAGTGCCCTTTGTTCCAGGGATCGACGCTCATCCAAGTCCGACAGAACTTCTCCTCTGGATAAATACCGAACAATCGGATCCATCCAAGTGGGCTCGTCGTTGATGGCCATGACTTTCCTCTCCTCTGTACTGGGGAACTGGAGGTTCTCCACGTAGATGGCACGACCTAGCTCCTTGGGAGAGGAGGATACCAGTTTTGACAGGGCGTTGGCATGGGCATTCTCTGACCGTGGGAGCTGGAAGGTCTCGGCTCGCTTGAATTTGGACAGCTCGGTTCTGGCTGAGGCGAGATAGTCTGCATCGCCTCCTCGCGAGCCTCGTAGTCTCCCTGCAACTGGTGGATGACGAGTTTTGAATCGCTGAGGAGGCGTACAGATTCCGCTCCGAGTTCTCTGGCTAGCCGCAAACCGTTTATGGCGGCTTCGTACTCGGTCACGTTGTTGGTGGTCGGAAACTTGAACCAGAGTGCGTATTCGATGACGTTCCCGTCAGGCGATCAGATGATGATGCCAGCCCCATTCCCCGCCTGGGTAGCTGATCCATCTACGTGGACTACCCACGTATCTGGGTCCCCTGGGCGATCGGTAAGAATGATGTTAGTCAAAAGGAAAGACAAGGGTTGGTGAGTTACCGCGGCCAAGGACGCCTCTTCGGAAGGGGCTCCTCCTCCTATGGTGCATTCGGCGATGAAGTCTGCCAGGGCCTGCCCCTTTATGGCCGTCCGCAGCTTGAATCAGAGGTCGAACTTGCTCAGCTCCACCCCCCAATTCAGCATCCTCCCCATCCGGTCGAACCTCTTGAGGTTCTGCTCGAGTTGGAAATTGGTGAGGACCTGTATCGTGTGAGCTTAGAAGTAGGGTCGGAGTCTCTGGGCCGATAGCATAAGGGCATATGCGAGCTTCTCCATGGGTGTGTACTGTCCATCTGCATCCTTCAAAACTTGGCTGGTATAGTACACTGGCCTCTGCACCCTGTCATCTTCCCTGATCAGCACTGAGCTCACCGCCTCCCCCGTACAAGCTAGGTAGAGGCTCAGTGGTTCCCCCTCTCTGGGTTTGGAAAGGAGCAGCGGGCTGCGGAGGTACTCCTTGAGTTCGGCGAACGCCCGGACGCAGTCCTCGTCCCATTGCACGGTCTTCCTCTTATCGACAGGCTCGACAAGTGCATTCCTCAGGGTCTTGAAGAAAGGAAGAGACCTCTCCGTCGACTTGGAGAAGAAACACCCCAGATCGGCGATGCATCCATTTAATCTCTATAGTTCTTTGATTGTCGCCGGTTCCCGCATGTTGACCAGAGCCTCGATTTTGTCGGGATTAGCTTCGATACCACGATTAGTGATCATGAACCCCAGAAACTTCCCAGATATAACCCCGAACGTGCACTTCGTGGGATTGAGTCTGATGTTGTGTTTCCATAGCCGCTCGAAGGTCTCCTTGAGGTCTGCGATGTGGTCAATTGAACCTTTTGACTTGACCAACATGTCGTCTACGTAGACTTCCAAGTTCCTACCGATCTGAGAGTCAAATACCTTGTTGACCATTCTCTGGTAGGTCGCCCCCGCATTCTTCAGGCCGAAGGGCATCTTCTTGTAGCAAAAGGTCCCTCGGTCGGTAGTGAAGGATGTCTTCTCTTCATCCTGGGGGTCCATCTAGACCTGGTTGTACCCGGAGTAGGTGTCCATGAAGCTGAGCATCTCATAGTCGGAGGCGCTGTCCACGAGATGGTCGATGCGGGGTAGGGGTAGCTGTCCTTGGGGCAAGCCTTGTTGAGGCCACTGAAGTCTGTGCACATTCGCCACTTGCCACTGGACTTTTTCACCATCACTATGTTAGCCAGCCACTTCGGGTACCAGACTTCCCGGATGAAATCGGCGTCGAGAAGGTGTTCTACTTCCTTGGAGGCGGCCCTCCTCTTTTCGCCACCAAGGTTCCGCTTCTTATGCCTGACCGGTTTGAAATTGGGGTCGGCACACTACAACAGAAAGGGTGATTTGTAGCTGTTAAATTAGTAGCGGTTTCTAAAACCGTTACTAATTGTATGTTTATAGCGGTTACGACCCGCGAATAAAAATATTATCCACTCAAAACACGCGGGAATAACAATTCAATTGGCGGGAATAATTATTTTCCGTTGTAGCGGTTCGGAACCGCTATAACGGGGACCAGGTAATTAATTAGAATAATAAAATACAATTAGAGAAAGTAAACGAAAATAAAGGGCGGGAAGAGGCCGAAATGTTGGAAATTTTTAAGCACATTACAGCGGTTTAGAACTGCCAAAAAACGCAAAAATTTCTTGCAGGTTAGAACCGATACAACCCAATTAGTTTCGGGTCGGAACCGCTACAAGTGTTCGCCCAAATTACTTAAGTCCTCACAAAATAAAATTTCCTTCTCTCAGATCGCACCGAGTCCCCCAAATTCGCAGCCTTTGCCTTCCTCCAAAATTTTTAGGGCTTACTCCATTCCTTTGGGCATGGACGCTTTTTCTTCCGACAACCAACGGCAACGGACGTCGTTCGCTGTGATCATCGACGTCTTTGCGATTGTTGGGATCGTCAGTATGGTTTGGTTCTTGTTTGATCATCGATCGACGTCTTCATTCTCAATTCATCCTTCATTCTTTGATCATCGATGTCTTCGCTGGATCTTTGCGATCATCGGTAAGGTTTGATTCTTTGGGAGGTTTAATTCAAGGTATCTCTTATTTCCCCTTAGTTGGAAATTTTTTTCTCAAGTTTACTAATCTGCGATCTGCGGTAAGGTTAATAATCTCCAAAAGGTGGAATCTTTTTTAATTATTGATAGGTGATTTTTGATTTCAGCAAACAATTAATATCCAGTGTCTCTAGATTTTTATTCTTAGGTAAATTATCTTATTGTAGATCTTGATTATGATTGCATCTATCTCTTGGATGTCCAGCAATTTTGGATTAGAATTAGGATAAATTATAGCCGGTTAGCTCGATTCTCATACTTCAGTAACTTGGCCATTATATGTTTTGTTGTGAGCTGGCGCAAATTGTAGCATCCAAGTTATTGCAAAATATTGTAGATTCTTTTCTGTTCTCAGTATTGTAGCTGTTGATTTACATTCTATCAGAAAGCAAGACTGCGAATATGGCAATGGCATAGTTCTTTAACATCAAATTGATCCCCTTAGTGGATTTATGTATTAATATCCCTTCAATAAATCTGATTGTTACTCAAAAAACTCATAAGATTGAGTGTGCATCAGCTTCGATGTGCTTCGACAATGTTTAAGATCTGCTGACGATGAAAAAAAGCCCTTCCCCTAAGTTCCTGAATTAGTTACATGGGTCTCTTTTCCATGGTAAGTTATGCATTATTACAATGCTTATTCTATTCCAAAAAAATACAACCGAGATTGCATATTAACTAGCTAACATCCAACTTGATCATCCATAAATCAAACGAACTTCTGAATTTGTTATTTTAAGTCATTCTTAGCGTTGGATATTTATTGAGACATCTATGATATACAATAAAAATTAGTATGTTACAATAATTAACTTAGGACTTTACAATATTTATTGAGTATGCTACAAAAATTAGTATGTTACAAAAATTAGTCATTCTTCGACAATATTTTTGAGTATGTTACAAAAATTAGTATGTTACAATATTTATTGAGTCATTCTTAGCATTGGATGTTACAATATTTATTGAGACATCTATGATATACAATAAAAATTAGTATGTTACAATAATTAATAAAAATTAGTATTTTGGAGATTATTAATCTTTTTCCCCCTTAAAATTAAAAAAGATTCCACCTTTTCAATCAATAATTAACTCAGGAAACATCTATTTCAATATTGGCAAGAATTACAGTTCATGTTCCATGCTGTCAATACTGTAAGAACACATGATAGCAGAGACCATTTGTCAGATTCATTATATAATTAGTGTTGAGTGTTTTCCCACCATCCCACCAAGCATTTACCTAATAAAACTAATTAGTGTTTTCTTGTATGAAGGATGGATAAGTCTTGGATTCAACTACCAAAAAGTTCTCATGAATACGTAGCAGGAGTGAATGCATTCTTGGATTTTGCTTTTGAGCACAAGGCTATTCGTGGAAAAATTTTGTGTCCATGTGAACATTGCAAAATTTTAAAGTCTGGCACAAGGGACGAATGTTTCGAACATTAACTCCTCAACCATTTTCCCAGAAATTACACCTATTGGGATTCACATGGAGAGGTGGGAACATCATGCAATGTCGAACGAGTGGCTCCAGGCTCGCATCTTAGAAGTGATACAACTCCCCTTGCAGCAGATACAATACAAGAAATGATATATGATGCCTTTAGACCGGGATTGAATAGTCAAGGGATGACTGAATCGGTCGTTGATGGAGACACAGGGGTGTCAAATACTAGTAGTGAGTCAAGTGGTGGTAATGCCAGAGAGTTTTATGACTTGCTGAAAGATAACGAATAACCATTATACGATGGATGCACCAAGTTCTCGAAACTCTCATTTCTAATCAGGTTATATCACATCAAGTGTTTGTGTGGTGTTAGTGACAAGGATATTGATATGGTTTTTAATTGTTGCATGATGCATTCTCATTTGCAAATATCCCTCCATGTAATTATGATGCGAAGAAGATCATTAACAAACTTGGTCTTAAGTATGAAAAAATACATGCATGTCCTAATGATTGCATGCTATATTGGGGGACGAATGCGGATAGAGAAAATTGCAAAGAATGTGAGGTGTCTAGGTGGAAGAAAAACTCAAAGAAGAAGAAACAACCCGTAAAGGTATTGCGCTACTTTCCCCTAAAATCAAGATTACAAAGATTATTTATGTCTTCTAAAACTGCTGAGAGTATGTGGTGGCACTCAAGTGAACCCAGTGTTGATGATATGATGAGACATCCAAGGGATTCTCAAGCTTGGAAACATTTTGATTCCATGCATACTGAATTTGCTTTTGAGGAACGTAATGTTCGACTTGCATTAGCTACTGACGGTTTCAATCCATTTGGGAATTTAAGCACAAGTTATAGTATTTGGCCAGTTATTTTGATCCCATACAATAGTCTCCCGTGGATGTGCATGAGGTCAACTGAATTCATTGTTTATATGTTGATTCCTGGAAAGAAAATGCCTGGAAATAATATTGATATCTATTTGCAACCTTTAATTGCTGAGTTGAAAGAATTGTGGGAAAAAGGGGTTGAGACATATGATGCATATAAAAATGAGGTGTTTGTGTTGAAGGCAGCTCTATTGTGGACTATTAGTGACTTTCCAGGGCTTGGAAATATTTCAGGTTGGAATACACACACTGGTTATGCTTGTCCATCATGTAATTTTGATCAAATTCCTCTTTATTTGGGTTGTAGTAGGAGTGGTGTTTCATGGGTTATCGTCGATTTTTGAGGCAAGGCCATAAGTTTCGGTTGAATCATCTTCGTTTTGATGGACGTATAGAAGATAGGGATCCGCCTACATTATTATCCGGGTCAGAGATTTTGAATCAAATGGAGAATATAGAGTTTTCCTTTGGAAAACGTTCATCAACTAGTAGTACTACTGAAAGCAGAACGCGGAAGAGAGCAAATGTTGATCAAGCTTCAAAGCAATGGAAAAAGAGAAGTATATTTTTCCAACTTCCATATTGGGAGTCTAATTTATTGCGTCACAATCTTGATGTGATGCATATTGAGAAAAATGTATGTGATAATGTATTGTTCACATTGATAAATGACAGAGGAAAAAGGAAAGATCATTTAGAGGCTCGAAAAGACTTGCAAAAATTGGGTATTAAAAAGGAACTCTGGCCAAAAGAGGATGGAAAATCTTATTCAGCAGCATTGTTCACAATGAAAAGGTAAGAGATTGACACATTCCTTGATACTTTGAAATGTGTCATTGTGCCAGATGGTTACTCAAGTGATTTTTCTAGATGCATTGACCTTGCGCAACGTAGAGTATTTGGACTAAAGAGCCATGATTCACACATCCTTATGCAGGAGTTGTTGCCTCTGGCTATTAGGAACATTTTACCTCGTGCGGTGTCTTCTGTGTTGGTTGATTTAGGTTACTTCTTCAAACAATTGTGTTCTAAAGTTGTCAATCCTGCTGAATTGAGCAAACATCGAGAGCGAATTGCGCTGACCTTGTGCCATATGGAGATGTTGTTTCCACCGTCATTCTTCACAGTTATGGTGCATTTAACAATTCATTTAATTGATGAAGTTAGACTTGGAGGTCCTGTACATTATCGATGGATGTATCCTATGGAAAGGTATGTTTTTATGCAAACCATTGATTTTTTGGTTTAATTACTTGATCAGACACTTATCCATTGTTGTGAATGTAGGTTTTTAGGAAAATTGAAACAATTTGTTCGTAATAGAGCCCAACCTGAAGGCTCCATTGCTGAGGGATGGCTCTCTGAAGAATGTCTGACCTTTTGATCGAGGTACTTGGATGATGATATTGAGACTAGATTCAATCGTAGGGAGCGCGTGGATGATGACCCTATGCTGCCTGAAGCAAGTTTAACCTTGTTTCCTCCGTTGGGTAAACCAGTTGGAGACAGTACACTTGTTAGATTATGTGACATAGAACTCCTGCAAGCACATTGTCACATATTGATTAATTGCCATCAAGTAGAAGATTTTATTAAGTAAGTAAGACATTGATCTATTTTAATTTTATTATAGTAGATTATGATAAATCATTTTGATGTTTTCATCTCTGAATGTATAGTCGGGTTCGACGCAACATGACGACGAAAATGAGGAATCGTAAAAGGAGTGTGAGTTCCAATGAAATAGAGAAGGAAGTCCATCGCAACATTGTCCAGGCATTTAAGACCCACGTGAGTACGACTTTCTGTCTACTGCAAGGTTATTATCGGATTTTTTGCAAGCTATTGACATTGTCTGTAATGTTTTCATAGATTAATGATACTCCCAGAGATCAGACTTCAAAGGAACTTCTTGCACTTGTGCAAGGGCCATTGAGACAAGCAAGAAAATTTACTGCTTATAATTGTAATGCCATACGTAGCTACTGCACAAGTACTAGAGGGGGGGGGGGGGTGAATAGTACTTTAAAATAATCAAGAAGATAATTCCTAATTATCTTGCAAACTCAACCAACAATGCCGAAATGTAAATAATGACAACAAAGAAATGCAATTGCAAACAGACGATATAACGGGTTCGGATCCACCCAAGTCTCCCCGACTTGTTCCCGGTGATCCTACGTCCCAAACACCCGGATCCCCTCCGGATACTTGAGTTAGAAACCTCTAACTCAAATTTGCACTATGAAATACTTGTAGAAACCTCTGCAAGATCAATTCATACACAAATGAAAATGTGACTCCCACAAACCGGGATCACACACAAACTCTCACAACCAAGAGTAAAACTTGCAATATTCAAAGTAAATTGAAATATGAAATGCTTACCAACAAAATCTTATGCCTTGAGTAAACTTACGATTTAGGGCAAAGAGGATTTTGGGGAAGATGAAGGCACCAAATCCTAGCTCCAAGATGTAGACCAGCAATGGAGGCCTATGAAGTTGTTGGTGACCTTGGATCAAGCTCTTGGCTTGAATGGCTCACAATCAATGTGAATCTCTCTTTGGAAATAAGAGTGAGAGAGAGATTCTAGAGAAATGAATGAGCTTTGAAATGAGAATTAATGCTTCTCTTTGATTCTCTAAACTTCAATAAATATCAGCCTTGAATGCTATGAAAGCAGCCCTTCAAGTATATATAGGATAGAGGAAAGAGAGAGCAAAATTCGTGGCATTTAATGCTCCAACGGATCTATTCTGAAGCAGACTAGTCGGTCAAAGAAGGATCACTGACCGACTAGTTTATCAACTAGTCTGTCAGTGATTCAACATGAACCGACTAACTGAAGAACAACTAAAAGGTGAAGTTCAGAAGATAGAGAACTAGTCGGTCCAAGAAGACTTGCCAACCGACTAGTTTCACACCTAGTCGGTCGGTGAGTGTTCTTTGACCGACTAACAGAAGAAATAGAATAGGCTGAATTCAAATACAGCTAGTCGGTTTAAGAATAACTTCCAATCGACTAGTTTCTCAACTAGTCGGTCGGTCGTTGTGCTTTGACCGACTAACTGTAAACAGTAAGTTAGGCTGAATAGTAGAAGCTCAACTAGTCGGTCTAAGAAGGATTCCTAACCGACTAGTTTCACAACTAGTCGGTCGGTGAACCTTCTTGGACCGACTAACTGTAAACAGTAAGTGAGCTGAAAATGAACAAGGCATTCTAGTCGGTTCAAGAAGGATTGCCGACCGACTAGATTGCCATCTAGTCGGTTGGTTCTTCTTCTTGAACCAACTAACATGCACAAGAAGCCGCGATAAGAAGCGTTAAGCTTAGGGAAAGATTCTATGGGCTTCTAATAAGATCCTAGCTCTAAGATATGAGCGTTAAGAAGATTAAAACGTAAGACCTACTCAAGGCTTACCATTCTACGAAAAGAAGCTAGAAGACAATAAATTAAACTTGATGAACCGTCTTCAAAAGCTTCAATTGAATCTTCTTGACTTCAATAATGGTCCTTGAGCTTCAACGAAGCTTCAAGCACACGATCACGTGCTTTGAGAAGTCTTGAGACGTCGCTTTTGATGTTCATAGAAATTTGGCGACGATCTCCATAACTGCGGTCACAAAGAGTTAGTTCACGATATTTATGTTTGTTCATCATCAAAACCAAATCCGGGGAGTCAATACTCAACATTCTCCCCCTTTTTGGTGATGACAAACCAACATAAATAATAATAAAAAATAATGATTCAAATGAAATTTACTTACTCCCCCTGCCTTGATGACACGTTAATTCCAAATTAAATAATAATCATACGCATCAAGCAGACGAGTAAAGTATAAAATGAGAATCCAATTATAGAAATTTCGGATTTGAAATCCATTTTTATATCTTAACTCCCCCTGAATCTAACATATTAAACTAGATTCATGGTAAATTGCTTTGAATTTTCAATTAGCACATCATCATTATTAATTCTCTCTCCCTTTGGCATAAGCAAAAAGAGCGGGAGGAGATCAACGACAACAACAATGGCTACAAATTAAAGCACGGGAGTCGAAGAATACGACCACGGTCCAAATGACACCAAAGGAAAATATGAAGTAAATCAAAGCGTGCCAACGAGCCATAGTCGATAATCGAAGAAAAAAATCATCAAAACTCAAATTAATTTCACGTATTGAGTTATGGAATATACTCTCCAATATCAACATTCTTGATGAATTAAGTGCATGGAAAACAATTCTATGTTTTCAGAGAAATAATTTCTATTAATTCAAATGTAGTCGTCGAGCGACGAAGTCAACATAAGAGACAAAAATTATAATGTGCACATAGAAATGAATGGCAACACGATGTATATATATATATAAGAACATGATACAACAAAATGTATACATCTGCCAACATACAGAATAACGATCGAATGATCGGAGCACATCATACAACATATATCTCACAGACATCAAAATGATCATACAACAGAAGTGTAGCATCAAAACATCAAAAATACATCAAAACTCATAACCACCCAAACTATCCTACCCCACACTCTCACTACAAAATATATCATCCAAAGTGCATAGGAAGAGTCCTCCAACGCAAGCTCAGGAGGTGGAGGCAGGGTCAGCAGCAGCAGCAGGCTCTGCAGAAGGAGTGGTGGTCACTGGGTCAGCAGGAGTGTCCACAAATAGGAGAGTCGCAACGGGAGTGGTCTCGGGAGCACCAGACGAAGTATCCACCGAAGGTATGGTGGCAGCAGGTGTGCTCTTGGGAGCACCGGCAGAAGTAGCAGCAACAGCAGACGTACCCTCTGGGGCACGAGCAGCAGATCCAACAAGCTTCTGGAGCTCATCCTCATCCATCTCCTTATCGTCAGAAATAGACGGAGGAATCTCAATGCCCAAGTGAGAGCAGATGCGAGCTAGCATCACCACAGAATGAGAGACACGAGACTCCACACGTCTCAGAGAGACAACAAGCTCAGCGAGAGTAGGAGTAGGAGGTGGAGGAGCAGCTGAAGCAGAATCTGAAGGGGTCGTCCTCTGAACATGACGAAGCGCCGCAAGAGACTTCTTGAGGGCCGTCGCATTCAGGGGAGGACCAAGAGGACGCTCATCATCGGGAGGGAGAGGGACCTTGAAGTGACGAAAGACAAGTGTCAAAAGGCAAGGGTATGGGATGTGATCTGATTTTGTGGACGTTCGGATACATTCGAAAGAGTCCATCTTATCAAGAATAATCCTAGCCCAATTGATCTCGCTCCCCATGAAGAGAGCGTAGATCAGCTTAAGGAATGGCTGGGATGGCAAGCTCGATGAGCCGTATTTCGGAAAGAGGCACAACTTCAGGATAAGATTTAAGACCCATGCATTTGGATTGAAAGATTTTGAAGGGACGCCAATCATGGAGGGAGGGATCACATGGAACCTTTCGGCGAGTATGGCCTGGTCAAGAGCAGAAATATCATCAACGGAGATATCAGCTGGAAGAAGGCCAGAAGAGGAGACACCTAACAAATCCCCTAAGATTTCTGTCGTGAGGACAATCGGTGTCCCCAAGACAGTCGTCTCAATGGAATGGGTCTCTTCATACTGACCGATGACACGATTCACATAGAAAAGCTTGACAAGACGGGGGTACGGGTGAGGATTCGCCTTAGGGTCATGGCGAAGATAATCGATGAGGCCGCTATGGGAAAGAAGATCGACAAGATGTGGAAAATCGGAGAACTGAACGAAGTGCTCCAATAGCAATAGACAGTGCTCAATACGGTTGTAAGCCGCGAGACACAACGGGTCATCACGACACAACGATATATCCACACTGCCCACTGGCATGGGAGCCTTCCCCTTAGATGGACGAGTGCTAGAACGAGGATGAGGAGTAGGATCCCGAGCGGTATGCTCGGACCCGGGAATATACTCAGTGTCGGAGTCAGAATCAGCGGGAGGAGTGGGAGAACGGAAAGAGCTGGGCTTGGATTGAGTCGATCAGGCTCTAGGCTTAGCTATCGCCGTCCTCTTCTTCTTAAGAGGAGGTGAAGAAGACGATGGATGGGTCGATTTGGCTCGGCGTTTGGGTTGAGGGGGGTCCGTAGACGGAGACTCTACGGTCATAGGAGAAAGACGCGAGGGTTCGATGGGGATACGTGTCTTCGCCATGATCGCGACGAGACACGCGCAATCAAACTAGAAATCGAAACCTAGGTCGGAAAACAACCCTAGAACAAACCCTAAAACGCATGGAAATCGAAGAAACCTAACCCTAGAAGCTGAGAGAAGGTGAGAGTGATACCCTAGGAGGAGATAGGAGTGATCGGCACCGGCGGAGATGGCCGGAGACGGCGACAGACGGCGGGAACGGAGGAGGGAGATGGAGGGTCGCGGGGGTTTAGGGGGTCTGAGAGAACAGATGCACAGATTAGAAATGAATCTAATCGGTGCGGGAGAGAACAAAAGCGATCGGAATGCCAAAAGACGCAACAGTCCCTGTGCATTTAGTCGGTCACAATTCAAGCGCTGACCGACTAGATGACAATCTAGTCGATCGGCCAATGAGCTTGAACCGACTAAGTGCAAACAGTAACTGAAGCCAAAATTAGGGCTTGAGTTAGTCGGTCTGCGTTCATTCACTGACCGACTAGAACGCAATCTAGTCGGTCGGTCAATGAACATGAACCGACTAAGAGAGTCCAAAAATTTGAAATTCAGAAATTTTGAGTTCTCTCCTAATCACACTTGGACGAAACATCGAAATACTCTCATATATCATTATACTACCCCATAAAACATCGAAAATATTAAATACGATGTTCATGAATATTTCGAGCATAAATTCCGAAAATTCAACCAAAAATCCAGAAAATTTCAACACATCTAGCATGAGCATATATAAAGAAATTTAATATCATGCAAGATTATCAAACATATGAATCCTAAATCTCGGATTCACCCATAATCCCCAATTCTCGACGCAACCACACAAAGGAGTCTTCCTTGAGTGGTTTCGTGAAAATATCGACGATTTGCTTCTGGGTTTCAACGTTGATGTCCCCCGCTTTTGTGCGTGTATGAATGTGCAATAATATGATTGGGGGTGTGAGATTTAAATATTTGTAACCGCAAGCGCACGGTGTTGTAGTGTAGCTTGAGGGTCGAACTCAGGGAGGCGTGGATGTGCTTGTGTCAAGTAGGATCAAATTCACCCCATGGGCGAGCTAGCCCGAATCGGATGATGGGTTGTCACGGTAAATGAATGCAAGGTATAGACAATATAAAGGAAAACCCCGGGACTCTGGTTTCCACCCTATCGGGCGATTATCGCCGATACGGCCTACGGGTAGGATAACGATCGGAATTAGGGTCTAATGGTGAGACGTTGCCTCTTAAAGTGGTACCAGCATCCTATGTGCCCGATATTCCGGTCGGTGCCCAGGATGATACGCTGGACTTCTCGGGTTCGGTCAGTGGGCACTCCCGTGTCCATTAACACTGACCGACTCCGGGAGCACTAAGCTCGCAATGATAACTCCTAACGTCTCATCTTGCCGCTCCCGCGCGCTAGGATTCGACGTCTACGCTAAGGGCGTGAGCTATGGCTAGGGAGTCAACCGCCAAGTTTATTCCCCCTTGGCCCAACGGTCAAAGGCAGTCTTTTTCCGGTCGATGACAATAAAACACCCAGCGTAACCATTAGATTCCTAATCCTTATCGATTTCCTAGTCCTATGGACGCATCGGGAAGAACCCACGGAGGGGTTTCCACCAAAATCCCAGATTTGGGAACTACTCACACATATTGAGTAAAAAGCGATCTAAATAGAAATCGACCGTAAAAATCATGATCAGGCGATTGAAAAGCAGTAAGAACAATGCTAATAACACTATATTAAAGTTTGACAAAGATCGGAAAACTTACAAATATCTGAAAAATTACAGCCGTCAAGAGAGAGAAAAATAGCAAAAAATAACAACTCTCGTTTCTGGAAAACCTAGGGGCCTTATATATAGAATACGAAATCACCCGATCGGGTGAAAAGTCACCCGATCGGGTGACCTGCTTCGTTTCTTTGGCAGCGCAGAATAGGATTCCACCCGGTCACCACGGCACGGTCGGTTGAAGGTTGAAGTTGATTGGTTGGATCTTCGTGCCGTCGGGTGAACTGGTCGGTTGATCTCTCCGTGTCTTGGCTTCGGAGAATTGGCTACAGGCATTCAGCGTCAGAATTCCAGAGAGTTGGGGCGTTTGAACCGGTCACTGAACCGATCGGGTGACTTCTTGGCCGCTCCAACTTGTGTCCGGGTGGTGCACGCGTGCATCACCTGATCGGTTGGAAATAACCAACCGGTCGGGTGAGGGGCTGAAAGATGCGATCTTCATCGTTTGACCCCCTGGATCACGCGTGACTCCTCTTGTTGCTCCGGGGACTCATGATATCGTCGTTTTATGTCCCCTATGCCAGTAAACTCCTGCAAAATACGAAAAACACTAAACAGTGAAAGAAAATAAGAAAACACGAGAAAACGAATATAAGACGGCGGTAAATAACGAAAAAACACGGAAGAAAACGTGCGCAAATATATGAAATATAAACGCATGTCAAAATCCCCCAAGCTGAACTCTTCCTCGTCCTCGAGGAAGACGAGTGGGAGTAGGAGCTCGGAGGGAGAAAATAGAGAGAAAGAGAGAAAAAGAAAACTCTATATCCTAGATCGCCCGTCAGGGCCAACAAAATCAAAAACGACACACCAAGCAAGCAAACGCCAAATCACATCACTAAACCAAGGAATACAAGTCCAGACAAGTGCCGTGGGCCCACGCGGTGAAGCGCGAGTGAGTGTGGTCATGTGCTAGCAGACGGTGTCACTATCTACGATGTGCGATAAAGCTCGATATACACAAATCCAGGAAATGACCCAAATATCGATTCGAATTGAATAAAGCGGCGAATATATAGTTCAAGCATGCATGAGAATAGAGAGAGAATCGAAACATATCATGCGTCAGGGACTCCACAACCAGGGTTAAGGAAATCACCACACTATACCCTAGATAATAGCTAAAAAGTTCCTAAGCCAAGTGTTTTCGAAACCGATGGGGGTTGAGATGATGTGGAGTAGAACACTCGGTGCAAATTCTCGCCTTCCTTTTATTCTCGGCAAGTAGGAAAAAAATATTCACACGGGAATTTTTTTTGGGTTTTGGGTATTTGTATTTTTTTTTTGGCTTTTTGGCTATACAATTTTTTTTTCTTTTCTCTTCTTTTTGGGTTTTTCTTTTCTTTTCTCTCTTTTTTTTGATTTTTGGGTTTTTGGCTCTACACATGTGTACTCTCCCAAGTGGGAGAACGGTACACGACGAGGGGATTTGCACCAAGTAAAACAAAAAAGAAACTGGAATCTAAACACTTGGGCAAAGGAAACTATTCTCGCTAATTAGAGGATGGGCCAAATGGGTTATCCTAGTCCTTAATTGTGGAATCCCGACAGATGCGAAATGAAGTATACGATATATATAAAGCATGCAAAAGAAGCAGACAGTAGAAACAATTACCGCATATTCAAATCGAAGCATGATAATCTAGGGGTCATTCCTGGACAGGTATATAAAGTAAAATCGCAAAGTAGAAGCACACCACACAACTAGGCACGACGCACGACTCACAAAAAGCTAAGTGGACCCACGATGCATGAAATGCAAGAGGACTCGATATCCTAGGGCTAGTGAGTGTGATTATCGATGCCATGCTAGGTGTGTGTGATTTTGTGGCAATTCATTATAGGGTTCATTTCTAGGAGAAAGAGATAAAAAGAAGAAAAGAAAAAGAAAAAGAAAAAGATGGAGAAAAACGACTCAAATAACGGAGAAAAAGAAACAAATGACGCACGAAGTGCGACTCCCCCAAGCTGAAATTTGCATTGCCCTCAATGCAATAGAATTAAATACGTGAGGGCAATGAATATGGGGGGGGGATACACACAGACATAAAAACACACGAAAGACAAGAAACTCACACAAACGAGACTGAAAATACGAATAAAAATAAAAAGCACACCACACGACATATAAACAGAAAATAAAAATATAAATAAATAAAAGAAAGAAAAATCACACGACACGACAAATAAACAAACACAAAAAAAAAACGAAACACGACAGCACACCCAAAAATTTGACTTCCCCCAAGCTAGACGTGATAGTGCTAGCAAAATGATGTGATCGTGGATATGCAGAGATAAGCAAGGGGGAGGTCAATAAAAGAAAATAATTGAAATAAAAAAAAAAGAAGGGGCACGACACGCGAATGGGTCCTCCCCTAGCAGTGGTAACACAGGGCCCCACAAAGACATATGGGCACTAAAAATAGGGGGAGGCAAGAGCTGGATGGGAAAGTATCAAGCAGAGGCCCCACCCTCTGGGGGTGGTGATGGGGGCCTGTGCGGAGGACCAGGAGTGGTGGGGGGGTGGAATGTGAAGCTCGGAGACATCGGGTGGGTCAGTGCGAATGTGGCGAATGAGGCTTTGAAGGACGGGCAGGTCACGCTCGACGGACTCCTGAGTTGCCCGACCCCCATTTCCAGCTAGGAGGAGCATGGCCATGAACCGGTCGGATTGGTCGTCGTCCTGGAATGACACCTCGAATTCGGCATCGCCAATGTAAACGGGGGAAGTGGTGCGTGGGGTGGTAGATGAATTGGTGGTGGTGGATTGAGTGGGGGGTTGTGTGCTACGAGCGTGATGGGTGGGCCTAGGGTTGGAAGAGCTAGTGTCGGTGGGCTTAGCACGGTGAGGAGGCATTGTGCAGGAGTCGTGTGTGTGTGTGTGAGTGTATGCAAAATACGATGAATACACACTATCACGGCAAACGAGCAAAACGAAATTCTAGGGCAAAATAAAAATTGAGCTAAGGAGCGAGGTTATCCAATTGAGATGAAGATCGTTGCTCGTAGATGCCCCAACGCAACGCAACAGGAGCACGTGTGAAGCCGCGGCGAATCCTTCCAGCAAGTTTCAAAAATGGGGGAGAATGGGTGAAAATTAGGGCTTGAAGTGGGTGAAATCGAAGAAGAAGAAGAAGAAATTAATGGAGAGATGAAAAAGGAGAGTGGAGAGATCGATTATGGTCGGTTGAGAGGAAGAACGAGGTCGGGCGAAGGCGGAGAAGTCGAAACGGCAATCAGAATTTCGAAATTGGGCGAGAGCAGAACGAACAGGCGAAGGGCGTTATATATAGGATTTTATGTCGAACCGATCGGGTGAAATGTCACCCGATCGGTTGACTTTTAGGTCGAAATTATAGCTGGAAGTTTGCTACAGGCAACCCTATCGGTTGGAAAATCAACCGATCGGTTCGCCGCTTCACACTTTTTCCCGAAAGTTTGGTATAGCTCACCCGGTCTATCACCCGGTCATGCTTCTGATCACCCGATCAGTTGACAAACTCTGAAAATTTCCCGAGACTTCAGCCCCCATTCACCCGGTCTGCCAACCGGTCTCGCGTATCTTCACCCGATCGGTTGACCAATTCCTCGAAATTCCCGAGACTTCTGTACAGACTACACGGTCTGTCACCCGGTCTTGGCCTGCTTCACCCGATCGGTTCGTTGAGTGACTGATACGGCCGTTAGCTGATACATCCCAACCGATCGGTTGAGTTATCAACCGATCGGTTGAGGCCTTGTTTTCTGCAAAAGTGCACAAACGGCCTAAGTCCCTCAACGGAAGTTCTTGCGACTTGATTTATTCATAAAAATAGAGAAAATAAAGTTAAAAATAATTCAGAAAAAATGGAAACAAAGGGTTAGAGCATGGGTTGCCTCCCATGAAGCGCTTTTGTTTAACGTCGTTAGCTCGACGCCCGTTGACGATGTTCAAGGTGGGCGATACGGGTGATGCCCAAAGTCTGGCATTGCTTCAGATTCTCCTTTTGTTGTAGCCGGTGGCGACAAGAGAACTTGTTCAACTACCCTCCCTTTGTTGAGGGGGTCCAGGGGCTTCTCCTTCATATTGGCATTCTCCGCCACTCGTTTAAGGGTCCGGACCTCATCCTCGGTGAGCCCTATGGGCTCTTTGCCTTTTCTCCTCGCAGGAGGAGCTTTTGGGAATCCGGGAGGGATCACATGTCGGGCGACCGTCATATCAGCAACATCATTCTTTGGTGAGCCAACTTGCTCTCCAAGATCTCCCAACGGGTCGGGGGGGTTTCTCGAGAGAATTTCCCAGGAGCTTGCCTCCTCAGCTCTCTCTTCTTCCAGCTCCAGCACATTGATACTAGGATCATCCGGAGGATCGGGGTGCTTCATCGATAGCCCCAAGTCAAATTCGACTTTTTCTTGGCCGACGTTGAGGGAAAGCTTCCCGTTCTTCATGTCAATTAGCACACCGGCGGTTGCCATAAAGGGCCGTCCAAGGATAATATGGGTGTGCTTATCTTCCGGCATATCCATCACCACAAAATCAACCGGTACTTGTACTCCAATCACATCAACGGGGAGGTCGTCAACCACTCCCACAGGGTATTTCACCGAACGGTCAGTAAGTTGTAATGTTATGCCGGTGGGCTCCAAGTCTCCCATCCCTATTCTCTTGTATAGCGATAGGGGCATTAAACTGACGCTCGCTCCTAGATCGACGAGCGCCCTCTGGATTCGCACTTCCCTAATAGAGCAAGGGATGGAGAAACTTCATGGGTCTTTGAGCTTGGGCGGGTTTGCGCGCTGAATGAGGGCGATGCACTCTGCCGTTAATACGAACTTCTCCTTTCTGGATCCTCGTGTCACCAAGTCTTTTAGAAATTTGGCGTATGCGGGAATTGTCTCGATGGCTTTGAGGAAGGGGATTTGTAAGCTCAGATCTTTCACCATGGCAAAGAATTTGCCATACTTCTCATCAATCTTGGCTTGGGCAAGCCGTTGTGGAAAAGGCACAACGGGCTTGAACACTCTGAGGTTCCCTTCCTCATCCTTTTTCTTCTCCTCTCCATGGACTCCCTCCGGAGTAGTTGGCTTTGGCGACGAAGCACCGTCATCTTTTAATTTCTCAATTGGTCGTTCCACGACCAACGGTGCTTCCTGTCCTTTAGGGGGCACTCTCGTGGGTATTTGCATTCCGCTCCTCAAGACGATGGCGGACACGTTCTCATGCTCATGCGTGAGTGCCAAGGTCCGATTTACCCTCTTCGGGTTCACCTCAGGCTGTGGCGGTAATAGATTCTGCGGTCTCTGAAGGTTCGCCACTTGTAACCCCAGCTGGGTCACCTGATCAGTGAGGACTCTCTATCCCATCTCCAGCTTCAGATTTATCTTCTCCTGGTTGGTGATGTATTGAGTCAAGAGGGACTCAGCTGGAGAGATGGCCATCTGCTGGCCATATTGCTGCTGGATGGGCTGCTGATTCCTTGGAGCATACTGCTGATACTGTTGTGGAGGTTGTTACTGCTGAAATTGCTGCTGCTGAAACTGCTGTTGGGGCCTAGCCGGCTGATATATTTGTTGTTGTTGCTGCTGAGTCAGCTGTTGATATGGCGCCCGATAGCTAAGGTTGGGATGATTCCGGTTGTTTGGAGAGTAGGCCGGATTGGAGTTGGTTCGTGGGGGGAAAAGGTGCATTCCCCGTAGGATTGTAAAATAATGCGCTCGCCTGATCCAACGGTGGTGAGATGTCACAAGCGTCAAATTCTCCAAAAACTTCGGATTCCATCGCAGCAATCTGTTGTGTACCGGCGCCACCGGTGCCTACCATCAATGCGGAGATCTGGGTCGACAATAAGTCAAACTTGCTTGATAATTTGTCGACGTCCTCGACCCTGTGGATGCCCCCAGATCTAGGTGTGGCTCTCTCGTCACACCACCGC
Organism: Scilla litardierei; assembly: GCA_030789695.1. Taxonomy (NCBI): domain Eukaryota; kingdom Viridiplantae; phylum Streptophyta; class Magnoliopsida; order Asparagales; family Asparagaceae; genus Scilla; species Scilla litardierei. Next base: position 155,964,374 of record CM061138.1, on the reverse strand, counting down.
TCATTGTTAGATGCCATATTTTCCAGAATCTGTCCGGCATCTTCTTTGCTTCTTGACATAAAGGACCCTCCAGCCGCGGCGTCCATTGAAGATTTCAAATCATCCCTCAACCCATTATAGAACAGATTTATGATCTGCCACTTGGGGAGCTCATGGTGGGGACATCTTCGCTGCATCTCCTTGTATCTGGTCCAGGCTTCGTGCAGAGACTCGTGGCTGGCCTGGGAGAAGGAGGAGATCTCACTCCTCAGCTTCATGGTCTTCCCCGGAGGAAAGAACTTTGTCAGGAAAGCGTTTGAGAGCTTCTCCCAGGTGTTGAATGTATTCGGGTTCTTCCCCCTAAGCCACAGCTTGGCCTTATCTCGCAGAGAGAAGGGGAATAGCTTCAGACGGATCGCCTTAGTTGTGACACCGTTTATCCGAAATGTGTCACATTTCTCCAAAAAGGAGTCCAAATGTTCAATGGGGCTCTCCATGGGTGCACCCAAAAATTGATCTTGCTGGATCCACGTCACCAAAGACGGCTTAAGCTCAAAGCTTTGCACCGTAATAGCAGGAGGACGGATCGCGGATGTGGACTCGATGGATGGCATGGAGTACACCAGCAGGGACTTGTGAGGCGGGGTGTTCTCCCCCATGGTTTTAGGATCCTCTCTTCTTCGCTTCTCGGTGGCCAAATGCCTTAGGATGGCATTTATCTCTGGATCAACGGGAATCAATTCATCGAGACTTCTTGAACTCCTGCGCATGAAAAACAACAAACACCCGTGAAGCGAAAAGTGGGAAGGAAACAGACAAGATAAAAAAATAAAAACAAAAATAAGAAGATAAAAAGGAAAAAGAAGAATGCGAAAATTATCGTGAGGTAGGGATTAGAGCTAGACACTAGGGTTCATGAAATCCTAAAATAACAAGCACGTTGCCTCCCCGGCAACGGCGTCATAAAGCTTGACGTCCCCCGCTTTTGTGCGTGTATGAATGTGCAATAATATGATTGGGGGCGTGAGATTTAAATATTTGTAACCGCAAGTGCACGGTGTTATAGTGTGGCTTGGGGGTCGAACTCTGGGAGGCGTGGATGTGCTTGTGTCAAGTAGGATCAAATTCACCCCATGGGCGAGCTAGCCCGAATCGGATGATGGGTTGTCACGGTAAATGAATGCAAGGTATAGACAATATAAAGGAAAAACCCGGGACTCTGGTTTCCACCCTATCGTGCGATTCTCGTCGATACGGCCTACGGGTAGGATAACGATCGGAATTAGGGTCTAATGGTGAGACATTGCCTCTGAAAGTGGTACCAGCGTCCCATGGGCCCGATTTTCCGGTCGGTGCCCAGGATGATATGCCGGACTTCCCGGGTTCGGTCAGTGGGTACTCCCGTGTCCATTAACACTGACCGACTCCGGGAGCACTAAGCTCGCAATGATAACTCCCAACGTCTCATCATGCCGCTCCTGCGCGCTAGGATTCGACGTCTACGCTAAAGGCGTGAGCTATGGCTAGGGAGTCAACCGCCAAGTTTATTCCCCCTTGGCCCAATGGTCAAAGGCGGTCTTTTTCCCACCGATGACAATAAAACACCCCGCGTAACCGTTAGATTCCTAATCCCTATCGATTTCATAGTCCTATGGACGCATCGGGAAGAACCCACGGAGGGGTTTCCAACAAAATCCCAGATTTGGGAACTACTCACACATATTTAGTAAAAAGCGATCTAAATAGAAATCGACCGTAAAAATCATGATCAGGCGATTGAAAAGCAGTAAGAACAATGCTAATAACACTATATTAAAATTTGACAAAGATCGGAAAACTTACAAATATCTGAAAAATTACAGCCGTCAAGAGAGAGAAAAAACAGCAAAAAATAACAACTCTCATTTCTGGAAAACCTAGGGGTCATATATATAGAATACGAAATCACCCAATCGTGTGAAAAGTCACCCGATCGGGTGACCTGCTTCGTTTCTTCGGCAGCGCAGAATAGGATTCCACCCGGTCACCACGGCACGGTCGGTTGAAGGTTGAAGTTGATCGGTTGGATCTTCGTGCCGCCGGGTGAACCGGTCGGTTGATCTCTCCGTGTCTTGGCTTCGGAGAATCGGCTACAGGTGAACCGATCGGGTAAAAGTCACCCGATCGGGTGGCATTCAGCGTCAGAATTTCAGAGAGTTGGGGCGTTTGAACCGGTCACTGAACCAACCGGGTGACTTCTTGGTCGCTCCAACTTGTGTCCGTGTGGTGCACGCGTGCATCACCCGATCAGTTGGAAATAACCAACCTGTCGGGTGAGGGGCTGAAAGATGTGATCTTCGTCGTTTGACCCCCTGGATCATGCGTGACTCCTCCCGTTGCTCTGGGGACTCATGATATCATCGTTTTATGTCCCCTATGCCAGTAAACTCCTGCAAAATACGAAAAACACGGAAAAGTAAAAGAAAACAAGAAAACACGAGAAAACGAATATAAGACGGCGGTAAATAACGGAAAAACACGGAAGAAAACGTGCGCAAATATATGAAATATAAATGCACGTCAAACGTACACTAAAATGATGTCCTTTTTAGCAACATGATCATCTAAGAAATGGTGACGGACATCTATGTGTTTAGAACGGGAATGGTGTACCGGATTCTTAGAGAGACATATTGCACTTTGGTTGTCCACAATGATAGGGCAAGTATCACAGTTTATACCAAAGTCTTTAAGAGTGTGTCTCATCCAAAGAACCTGAGCACACGCAGCACCGACGGCAATATATTCCGCCTCGGTGGTTGAAAGTGATACGGAATTCTGCTTCTTGGAAAACCAAGAGACAAGAGAATTTCCTATAAAATGGCAAGTGCCACTAGTACTTTTCCTGTCGGATTTGCATCCTGCATAATCTGCGTCACTATATGCGATTAACTCATATGTGCTAGACTTTGGATAAAGTAATCCAAAGTCAAGTGTGTAACTTAAATAACGGAAAATACGTTTTACCGCTACTTAGTGAGATTCCTTAGGTTGAGACTGATAACGAGCACATACACATACGGCAAACATAATATCGGGCCTACTAGCAGTAAGATATAATAAACTACCTATCATACCTCGATATAGACGAATGTCTACATCTTTGCCGCCCGTATCTTTATCAAGATGTGTAGTAGTGCTCATTGGAGTCTTCTTCCCGGAGGCATTCTCCATTCCAAATCGCTTTAGCAACTCCACCGTGTACTTGGTTTGGTGGATGAAGATTTTATCATTCATTTGGCGAATTTGGAGACCTAAGAAATATTTGAGCTCACCCATGTGGCTCATCTCAAATTGATCCTTCATAACATTAGAAAACTCTTCACAAAGAGTGAAGTTAGTAGCACCGAAAATGATATCAACAACATAAATTTGAACTAAAATAATATCATTATTCGAATACTTAACAAATAATGTAGAATCAACTTCACCCATTTTGAAACCTAAATCCAAAAGAAAATTCTTTAGACGGTCATACCAAGCTCGAGGAGCTTGTCTCAAACAGTAAAGTGCTTTCTTAAGTTTGAAAACATGATTTGGAAAATTTTCATTTATAAAACCCGGAGGTTGAGAAACATAAACTTCCTCAACAACATTTCCGTTTAAAAACGCACTTTTTACATCCATTTGAAAGAGTTTAAAATCTTTATGGCATGCAAAAGATAACAATAATCTAATAGTAACTAATCTAGCTACCGGAGCAAAGGATTCTTCGAAATCTATACATTCCTCTTGTCGGTAGCCTTGAGCTACTAACCGAGCTTTGTTCCGGACGACGATTTGGTTTTCGTCGGTCTTGTTCTTGAAAATCCACTTCGTTCCTATAACGGTGTGGTTCTTCGAAGGCAATGGAACAAGCTCCCAAACTTCATTCCTCTTAAATTGAATGAGTTCCTCATCCATGGAAAGGATCCAAGCACTATCTTCATGATCGGTCCATATTTTACACCTTTTTTCTGCATATTTGCATGCCATTTCGGTTGCTCATATTGCGATTTTCACGATTATTCGATGATATTGTGTTACTTTTCACTATTTCTTGTTTTTGTCGGATTTCAGGAAATATGAGCAATTGGGAGCAAAAATGAGCTAAAAGGACTTGCATGTGTAACGGAGCATCGCTCATGGACTTATTGAGGACCTATCAGCGATAGAAGACGAGCAGAAGAAGAAAGAACGTCGTAGGAGCGACGAGGAAGCGAAATGATGAAGATTGGGCATTTTCAGCATGCCACTCGGCCGAGTGAAGGAGTCACTCAGCTGAGCAAAGAATCCAGCTCGGCTGGCCAGATCGGACACGCAATTGCTTGAAGATTAGCGTGCACTCGGCCGAGTGACGACATCCCACTCGGCCGAGTATGGAGACACCACTCGTCCGAGTGGCACACGAACGATGGCATCCAAAAGAGCCGACTTACTGGAATTTTACAGTCGATCTTAGAGATCCTTTGGAGACCGACTCGGCCGAGTAGAGAAGCCCACTCGACCGAGTGGAGAAGTCCGCTCGGCCGAGTGATGCCGAGGACACGCAGCGCCCAGATTTTCAGATAGCATCCCTCTCTTTTGAAATTTTCTATCATTTTGGCAATCAAAGTATTTTTCTCATATTTTTTATGGATAGTAGACTTCATGAATATTCCAACGCCACCAAGAACGCGCAAATCGGAGGTCAGATGAAATCTGGGGAATTTCTGTAAGTTGATGCTGCAGTGCTGGAATTTCCACTCGGCCGGGTCACATGTTCCACTCGGCCGAATGCAGCCTGGGCCCAGATTTTAAGTTGCAGTTTGGGCTGTTTTTGGGCACAAATTTGAGGGGTTTTCTAGGGTTATTTGCTAGGGTTTTGGGAGACTATATAAGGGTTTTGTAGCCCATTAGGGGGGTCCCAAGATGTTTTCTTAGTGATTTTTTTAGAGGTTACGCCATGCCCTAGGCCCCCTCTTGGATCTAAAAGCTTGTATTTGGATTGGAATTCTTCATCAAAGCTAATTATTTCTATTCTTATTATTTGAATCTTTGATTTGCTATCTTTTTACATGCAAGCAATTGTTTTTATTGATTCCTATATCGTTGTTGCTATGCTTGAGTAGATTTGATGTTCTAGGGCATGTGGATGAACCCTATGGATCTAATTTCATATTTGTGATGAATGAATTTCTAAATTGCTAGAATTGCTAGGAGGTTAGGTTGTGATTGATTTATTACGGATAGTTAGGGATTTCCATCGATCTAGGGTTTGCAAGAGATTGGATTCTAATCGATGGGAAGGCCTAGATATTCGATTTAGGTTTATAATCGAGATTCTCTAGACTTGGTTTGCAAGAGATTGGACCAAAGCTAGGATTTTTATTATAAATCTATACCCATATTCGTTTGTAAGAGATTGGACGAATACGAACTATCACAACCTAGATCGTAACTCGAGTTTTCACGAGAGTGGGCTTGAGGGGCGATTGAACGATGATGTTGATCCTAATGCTAGTGGCTTAGGCTAGGGTTTGCAAGAGATTGGGCACTATCCTAGGGTTGCTATAGACCGGCAATAGCGCGGGAGTGTGAGCTTGGTTCTATATTCAGTTACGACTAGTTCACCTCAACACATGTCTAGTAATATTGAGATTCACTATTCACAATGATGCATGACGATCTGTAGTGGGGATTCCCTAGCTCTAGACACTTCTATTATATTATATTTGAATCGATATTTTACCCAACATCTTTATCACAGACACAGACATCCACCACCATTGTCATTACATCATACCATAACCATCTCCACCAATAAAACATTCGTAGTCAAACCAACCTAGGATAGATTGGAACCAACACCACCTCATCGTGTTCGATACCCGCTCGCCACTTGACCGTGCGCTTGCGGTAAAACTACAATTGTTCTCCGGGTGTATATCCGGGGCCGATCAAGTTTTTGGCGCCATTGCCGGGGAGGTGTTTTCTGTTGGGTGCCAATTTGTCACAATTAGGTTGATTAGATTACATTAAGAAAAACAAAAAAATCAAAAAAAAAACATTGCGAGAGATTTTTTCCTACCACCTGCTATTATTATCTTTATCTCTCTTTGTACCACTGACGTTTTTTCCAGGTTGTTTACTTTGATTGATCAGGTACAGTTGTTGCAGCGATGGTGCTTCCAAAGAAAATGCGAGCGGGCTCTATACAATCCTACATATATCTCGCTACATTCTATCAGGCTGATGGAGAATTCTTCAGGGAAGCCTTGTCTAGGTTTGAAGGAATGTTAGAAATGTTCCAGACGGAGTCAGACCATGAGTGGAATGACTCCACGCTATCTGATATCTTTACTAGAAGGCTAAAGGGACCCTCACGTGAGTTTTTGAAGAGGATGCAAGTGGGGAAGTTCAGTGATCTACAGTTGGCAGCAGCCTTGGAGCAAATGATAGATGATGCTTGATCTACCGGTTCACTAACCGTTACGGTAAGTAAACCATACGACCAAGTATTCATCGATTTTGTTATGGCTAATGTCTCTGGTGCAGGTACTATCATAGATGGAGTGTATGCTTCACTTGAAGGTGATCATATCCACCTTTATACCATCAACACTCCACAAATAGAGACATCTGAGTTGCCAAAGGAGGACACGACACGGACCTATTGAGAAACATTGTCGACGTAGTTCGAAATTCCGGTCCATTGACAATAACGGCAGGTGATCCTTTTGAGCTTGAATTTCAAAACTTTATTACTCATTGTATCTCTTCCACAGGCACAATTGATGATGGAGTCTACGCTCTAATTGAGGGGGCACAAGACCCATTTTTACACCATGATCGAGATACATGAGCCTATAGAGCCACCTTATGCCGTCGTCGCCTCCCCTGCCACCCACCTGAGTCAGAGCAGCCTATACCATCAGAGGATATTATTGTAGAGGTCATGCATACAGTAGTGGAGCAGACCATCGAGGAGGACGTGACTTTGGACGATGACATCTGCACACAGATGGAGCCTAAATTGTGGCCCCCTCCTTTCGAGCTACCGCAGCCATCCCCACCTTCTACAGAGGCTGAGCATCCCTCAGAGGACCATGCTTCCACCGATGTTGAGGACAATCCCACAGAGCTTATGGCTCCCCTTCAGGGAGATCTCTTTACTCCCCCATCTCCTACATTTGATTTTCCTCCCGTGTATGATGTCTTTTATGATTCAGATTTTGGCGACTCATCGTGCCTTTTGCAGGATTCATGTACATACGCTCAAGAGGTACGATGGGACGTATACAAGGAGGAGAGCGAGGAGTTAGCACCCATGGATGCTATTGAATATGATCAGGAGGTGCGATGGGATAAGTCTGACGATGAGGAGGAGCTGCCTGATGAGACCTACGCTTATATGCCCAAGCTACCTGAACAACCTGAGGCGAACAATGAGGAGTTGATCGACGTGGTATACGAGAGTGGAGATTTATTTCCAGGGAAGTGTTGTCACCCGTCTTTAATTTTAAATACTTATGTTGATGACCCTCTTTGGAATACATTTATTTTGGGGAAGAATTATCCACATCAGATTGATGCGGCTTATCTCTTGTAGGGTACAGGTGGAGTCCTTGGAGAGGTGCTGGGAGCCGCATTGCTGGAGTCTGATGGAGTCCGTGGACATACGCGCCTGGCAGAGCCACGGAAAGAGCAGTTGGAGCAGTTGCCTGCACCGGCAAAGATACTGGATCCGCCTTTTGCTATAGGTGATATCAATCCAGTAGTGTAGAAATTTTTATGCTTTCAATAAACCCGAATCCTCTCGACAGCGAGGGGACCGTATAGATTTGATTGAATAAATATCACCTCATATGACGACCACAAAAATCTTTTACACCCCAAACCCATTATATATATTAATTCCCCTCTCCATATTTTGATACGCCACATCCTTTTGCTCACCACCATCGAGCATTTCTTTCAAGTGAATACTCACTTTCTTATTCATTTGACTTGATCACGCTTTGCAAAGCCATGACATTTTTGATCGAGCCATATGAATAGGATTGTTTAGCATAAGCTTGGGGGAAAGCGCTCTCATGCATCATTGCATGTGCATGTAGTTGCATTAGGATTTCATGTCATTCATTTCATCATTTTTCATTCACCCCCTTATTATTATCGTTGTTCCTCATATTCTTCCACTATGATCACATTGAGGACAATGTGAAGTTTAAGCTTTGGGGAGTGCATTTCCATGCCATTTAGATGCATTAGTTGCATTTTTACTCTATTTTCAGGGTTTTTAGAATTTTTCAAAATTTTTGCATCATCTTTTTGATTTTTTCCATCCTATTTTCCTTTTATGTGTGTTCATGCATCATTTTGTGTGCTTATTTCTCTTTTCTTTCCTCTCTTTTATTTTTTATTTCTTTATTTTCCTTTCTCTTCTTCCGCTGGATGAATTTTGTATGATGATATCTCTTATTGCTTTAGCAACCATCACGATGCTTATTATTCCTTGCCATGCTACTTAAAGTATTTCATAGTCCTACTATCCATGTGCTTGCTTATATATTCTTTTGATGATTCCTCTATATGAATGCATGATATTAATTGAAGCTGAATGTATGGATTAGTGTTTGGTATGCTTTTGTTGGAAGTGCTCCAAGATTCACGCATCAATTGTATAACGGAAGCATTTGCCTTATTATCTTATTCACCTTCTGTTGCATGCTTGATATGAAAATACTCTTTGCCGCTTGACTTTGCTTTTTATTGAGATGATTGAGAATATTCATGTTTACATATGAGTTTTAGTTGAAGTATTATTTTATTGAACCGTTCGTGCACATCTTAGAGTGAACCGAGTGTTATATTACTTCCTTCTCCACATATATCTTTTTATTGTCTACATGTCACTTGAGTTCACCTCCTAAAGCTACTTATATCACATCTATTTCCCAAAAATCCACATAAAAGAAAATTTTAGCTCCACAAAAAAAGTCCAAAAAGCCAAAAAAGGAGCCAAAAACCAAAAAATACAAATCATATAGCTCATACAAAAATTCGAAAAGAAAAATGAGAAACAAAATGTTCAAAAAGAAAAAGAAAGATATTTCGCTATCTCATTATTGGAGCCACAAAATCTTGGGAAAACCAAGGCAAAAATCCCATTTTCCACTATCATATTCCTTTAGATGCGATGCCTCAAGCTAAGCTTGGGGGGTGAACTCGTTTGACCATATGAGTGAGCACGACATTAGAGTGGAGAGGTGCACGAATGAGGAAGTTTGATAATGCTGAAACTTAGCAAAATACTTTAGTTATGGAGATTTCTTATGAATCGATATAAATATGTGAATGCCATGATTTATTCCATTCTCCATTGCATGTTTGGTGTGATTCTTATATGCTTCATTTATAACTTTTGATTGAAAAGTGCATTGCCAACATTTGTATATTAAATCCTATGAAATGCGTGACGTGGATATGAATTGATTTTATGAATTTAGAGAATCACTTTTGTTGTTCTTAAAAGCTTGCAAGTACCATGTTTATGTAAGATATGAAATCCTTATAGCATGTGATTTGTATTTTCCAAGTTATCGTGATGTGTAGCTTATGGCTTGAGATCTGAGAGAAGAATCTAGCGACCCCTTCCACCTCGTGTTCTTTCTTTTTCATTTCATTTTCTTTATTTTCATCTCCCAAGTTCGTCTCTCTACTTATCTTCCTCGAGGACGAGTAAGAGGTAAGCTTGGGGGATTTTGATCGGTCCATATTTTACACCTTTTTTCTGCATATTTGCATGCCATTTCAGTTGCTCATATTGCGATTTTCACGATTATTCGATGATATTGTGTTACTTTTCACTATTTCTTGTTTTTGTCAGATTTCAGGAAATATGAGCAATTGGGAGCAAAAATGAGCTTAAAGGACTTGCACGCGTAACAGAGCATCGCTCATGGACTTATTGAGGACCTATCAGCGATAGAAGACGAGTGGAAGAAGAAAGAACGTCGTAGGAGTGACGAGGAAGCGAAATGATGAAGATTGGGCATTTTCAGCATGCCACTCGGCCGAGTGAAGGAGCCACTCGGACGAGCAAAGAAGCCAGCTCGGCCGACCAGATCGGACACGCAATTACTTGAAGATTAGCGTGCACTCGGCCGAGTGACGACATCCCACTCGGCCGAGTATGGAGACACCACTCGCCCGAGTGGCACACGAACGACGGCATCCCAAAGAGCCGACTTACTGGAATTTTACAGTCGATCTCAGAGATCCTTTGGAGACCGACTCGGCCAAGTAGAGAAGCCCATTAGACCGAGTGGAGAAGTTCGCTCGGCCGAGTGATGCCGAGGACACGCAGCGCCCAGATTTTCAGACAGCCTCCCACTCTTTTGAAATATTTTATCATTCCAGCAATCAAACTATTTTTCTCATATTTTTTATGGATATTATACTTCATGATGATTCCAACGCCGCCAAGAACGCGCAAATCGGAGGTCGGATGAAATCTGGGGAATTTCTGTAAGTTGATACTGCAGTGCTGGAATTTCCACTCGGCCGGGTCACATGTTCCACTCGGCCGAGTGCGGCATGGGCCCAGATTTTAAGTTGCGGTTTGGGCTGTTTTTGGGCACGAATTTGAGGGGTTTTCTAGGGTTATTTGCTAGGGTTTTGGGAGACTATATAAGGGTTTTGTAGCCACCATTAGGGGGGTCCCAAGATGTTTTCTTAGTGATTTTTTAGAGGTTAGGCCATGCCCTAGGCCCCCTCTTGGATCTAAAAGCTTGTATTTGGATTGGAATTCTTCATCAAAGCTAAGTATTTCTATTATTATTATTTGAATCTTTGATTTACTATCTTTTTACATGCAAGCAATTGTTTTTATTGATTCCTATATCGTTGTTGCTATGCTTGAGTAGATTTGATGTTCTAGGGCATGTGGATGAACCCTATGGATCTAATTTCATATTTGTGATGAATGAATTTCTAAATTGATAGAATTGCTAGGAGGTTAGGTTGTGATTGATTTATTACGGATAGCTAGGGATTTCCATCGATCTAGGGTTTGCAAGAGATTGGATTCTAATCGATGGGAAGGCCTCGATATTCGATTTAGGTTTATAATCGAGATTCTCTAGACTTAGTTTGCAAGAGATTGGACCAAAGCTAGGATTTTTATTATAAATCTATACCCATATTCGTTTGCAAGAGATTGGACGAATACGAACTATCACAACCTAGATCGTAACTCGAGTTTGCACGAGAGTGGGCTCGAGGGGCGATTGAACGATGATGTTGATCCTAATGCTAGTGGCTTAGGCTAGGGTTTGCAAGAGATTGGGCCCTCTCCTAGGGTTGCTATAGACCGGCAATAGCGCGAGAGTGTGAGCTTGGTTCTATATTCAGTTACGACTAGTTCACCTCAACGCAAGTCTAGTAATATTGAGATTCACTATTCACAATGATGCATGACGATCCGTAGTGGGGATTCCCTAGCTCTAGACACTTCTATTATATTATATTTGAATCGATATTTTACCCAACATCTTTATCACCGACACCGACATCCACCACCATTGTCATTACATCATACCATAACCATCTCCACCAATAAAACATTCGTAGTCAAACCAACATAGGATAGATTGGAACCAACAGCACCTCCTCGTGTTCGATACCCGCTCGCCACTTGACCGTGCGCTTGCGGTAAAACTACAATCGTTCTCCGGGTGTATATCCGGGGCCGATCACTTCGCACGCTTCGTTAATATTCGTTGGCTCTATTGAAGAGGCAAATGCACAATGGGCGAAGTAGTTGATTTGAGATCTCGTCTTAACACTATCAAGGATGTTGCCAATGACTTTCTTATGAGGATGGTCACGAACTGTATGAAGCCGTTTGGGAATTCACTGATCACTAGGAACATTCTCAAAAGATTCATTAGTAGGGTTAGTATCAATAGAATCAATAGAATTAGAATTACCAATAGAATCACATAGGACATCCATGGAGTCATCATCATTAGTAATTCTAGTAGGGACAAAGCCTTCATTAAATGAAACGTGAAGTGATTCCTCGATCGTTGAGGTTCGTTTGTTGTATATCCGGTAGGCTTTGCTATGGGAGGAATATCCAACAAATATCCCCGCATCGGATCTTGGATCAAATTTGTCCAAACTACCATACGTGTTTTTAATAAAACATTTTACGCCGAAAACTCGAAAATGTTTAACTTGAGGCAATCTACCAAACAACAATTCATAACAAGTTTGTTTGGTGCCGGGCCTCAAAAGTATCCTATTAAACACATAGCAAGCGGTATGTACCGCTTCCGCCCAAAATTAATGGCCAAGTTGGCTATCATCAAGCATAGTGCGAGTACATTCCACTAGCGTCCTATTCTTTCTCTCAACAACACCATTTTGAGGAGGTGCGCGAGGGAAAGAGAAGGTATGAGTAATACCAACTTCATCACAAAAATTTGAGAAAGACTCATTCTCAAATTCCCCTCCATGGTCACTATGAATAGTGACAATGGTGGTTCCAATGAGGTTTTGTACTTTCTTAACAAATATTGTGAAGTTTTCAAAAGCATCATTTTTATTACTTAAGGAAAATACCCAAGTAAATCTAGAAAATTCATCAACAATGACAAGTCCATATCGTGCATTTCCTAATGAAGCAACTCTAGTTGGCCCAAAAAGATCTAGATGTAATAGCTCTAGAGGCCGCTTAGAAGAAATGCTTTTCTTAGGTTTAAATGACGATTTTGGAAGCTTGCCTCATTGACACGAGTCACAAAAGCTTTTCTTTTGAAAGACAAGCTTAGGGAAGCCTCTAATAGAATTTAACTTGGAAAGTTTAAAGAGTGTTCCAAAGTCACATGACCAAAACGTCGATGCCATAAGTGTTGTTCACTTGTGTTGGCAACGAGACATTGTTCATGTGATTTTGGAAGATCTAATATATAAATATCCTTATGGCGTGTGCCAGAGAATAATACATCATTAGTATTTTTATTCAAAATATGACACATTCCTTTCGCAAAGCTAACTTTGTAACCTTTGTCACAAAGTTGGCTTATTGAAATAAGATTGTGGTTTAATCCTTTAACAAGGTAAACATCACTTATTAGTGGTTTAGAAGGATTACCTACTTTACCAACACCTATGATGGTTCCGCTCTCGTTGCCTCCAAAGACGAATCGGTTTCCATTAGCAATGGGTACCACTCCGGAGAGCAATTGAGCATCACCCGTCATGTGTTTTGAACACCCGCTATCGAGTATCCAATTATTCTTGGAGCTAAATTTGGATTTATTGCTCCGTTTCTTTTTCTTGAGTACCTAAAGATAAACATATCATTCCATGGTACCTAAGGTCATTGGGTCCTAAAAGATTAGACCTTTGGAAGCCAAGTCCAATTGGACTTAGACTTCCCAATGAAATCATCATTATGCACGACATTCATAAAATAAGAATTCATATAAGCTTGTTTTTCATGCATGCTTGTGTTCTTCGGGCTCCAAATAGTGAAGATTTTGGGAGCCCTATTCCTATTGGGAGTGTGCATGCGTTGTTGATATCTACGTGATGCATGTCGTGGATAAGCATATGGCACATGATGAAATGGTGCATGATGATAATTGTTCATATGATGGTGTGGGTGAACATACGCATGTGGAGGAACACGTGCGTGAGTGTGTCTCACATGGTGTGCACGTGCCCGTGGATGTGGTGCATAAAAATCATCATATGTGTGAACATGTGGAGTAGGATGTGTGTTCCTATGTGGCATGGTATTGGTGTACATATAAGCATAACCCTTCTTTGGAGGTCCACCCAAAGTGGGTTTCTTTCCAAATGAGGGTGTGTACAAAGTGGAAGCACCATTGGTAGATGAACTACCAATGGAGTGTTTGCTACCACTCGTTGAGGCATCAGAAGTTGGCCTAACAAAGGTAGTGGCCGATTTGGATGAATTTCCCATATTATACCCCAAACCAATATGGTGATTGGCCGGAAGTAAGTCATTTAGGATATTATCCAAATGGTCCTTACCTTTATTGAATTTATTAATTCGGCCTAATGTGCACTCATACTTCTCGGTGAGAGAATGCATAGAAGCATCCAAAGTGGACACTTGCGATGTGAGTACACAAACACGAGACTTGAGATTCTCATTCTCGATACTCAAAGTTGAGTTTCGAGAAATCAAATCCGCCATCTCATGTTCATCCTATTCCTCAATATGAACATGCTCAAGTTAAGATTTGAGATTTACAATCTCATTTCTCAAATCTTCAACAACGGTGTCGTTGATGATGATGATATGTTTAGGCGAGGTTTGGATGCTAGATAGCTCATCTTTTATCTTAGTATATCTATTTACTAATTTAGAATACTTAGACCATATTTGCTCGTTAGCTAATCTAAGTTCATCCATAGTTACCTCATCGCCTTCATCATCGCTATCATCGGAGGAAGATCCTTGATCATGTTCCTCTCTTGCCATGAAGCATATGTGTGCTTGCTCTACTTGCTCATCATCTGACTCTCCACTTGAGGAGTTCTCGTCGGAGTCGGTGAATGTCCCGACAAGCCCTTTCTTGTACCCTTTCTTGTACTTCTTTGACTTGTCGAATTTTGGCGCCTTCCACTTCTCCTTGTGTTTGTTTTGAGGACAATCCGCTTTCATGTGTCCTGGCTTGTTACATTTGAAACACAAAGGAGTGGAGGCGTTAGAAGAACTAAATTTAGATTTGTTCTTGAAATTACCTTTCCGGAAGAATCGGTTGAACTTCTTTGCCATGAGGGCAACAGATTCCAAGTCCAACTCGTCTTCCGAGTCTTCATCATCGGTAGATGTAGATGTAGATGGAGCGGCCTTGAACGCAATCGCCTTTTTCTTTGGCTCGTCTTGCTTCAAGTAAGACTTCATCTTATCTTGCATCTTCATCTTGCTATCCTTGCGTACCTCATAAGACATCAAGGTACCCATTAGTTGAACAACGGTATATTCGTTCATATCGTTACCTTCCTTGATGGTGAAGGTATGATTCTCCCAACAAGAAGGAAGTCCATCAATGATCTTTGAGACTTTCTCCTTTTGGGTGTAGGTATTTCCAAGAGCCTCCAATTCATTTGTAATGTCGACGAAGCGAGCATAGTACTCCTTCATCTTCTCACCCTGTTGCATATGAAATAACTCGTAATCTTTATTAACAACGGTGAGTTTGGAGTCTCTTACCCTACTCGTTCCTTCATGCAAGATGAGGAGAGAGTTCTAGATTTGATATGCACTCTTACATGTGCATATCTTGTTAAAGTCCTCGGGCTCCAAAGCGCATTGCAAGGCGTTCATTGCCTTGGCATTGGTTACCTCCGCGGCGACCTCCGTGGGAGTTCACTTCGCGAAATCTTCTTCTCGGGCTCGACATACTCTGTCAACGTAGCTCTCTATAATGAAGCGCTCCGGAGGAACGTTTCCATCCGACATTTCCAGTACCCATAGTTGGTACCGTTGAAGAATGGAGGCCTAGTCGAGGAGTGTCCTTCCATCACCGAAGAAGCTCCTTCACGGTTCCTAAATGTGCTATAATCTGAAGGTGGACGAACGTTCTTGTTGTCGTTGGTAGACATAGCTAGGTACTTCGCTCCGATACCAAATGTAATGCCCTATGTAGCTACTGCAAAAGTACTAGAGGGGGGGGGGGGGTGAATTGTACTTTAAAATAATTAAGAAGATAATTCATAATTATCTTGCAAACTCAACCAACAATGCGGAAATGTAAATAATGACAACAAAGAAATGCAATCATAAACAAACGATATAACGGGTTCGGATCCACCCAAGTCTCCCCGACTTGTTCCCGGTGATCCTACGTCCCAAACACCCGGATCCCCTCTAGATACTTGAGTTAGAAACCTTTAACTCAAATTTGCACTATGAAATACTTGTAGAAACCTCTACAAGATCAATTCATACACAAATGAAAATGTGACTCCCACAAACCGGGATCACACACAAACTCTCACAACCGAGAGTAAAACTTGCAATATTCAAAGTAAATTGAAATATGAAATGCTTACCAACAAAATCCTATGCCTTGAGTAAACTTACGATTTAGGGCAAAGAAGATTTTGGGGAAGATGAAGGCACCAAATCCTAGCTCCAAGATGTAGACCAGCAATGGAGGCCTAGGAAGTTGTTGGTGACCTTGGATCAAGCTCTTGGCTTGAATGGCTCACAATCAATGTGAATCTCTCTTTGGAAATAAGAGTGAGAGAGAGATTCTAGAGAAATGAATGAGCTTTGAAATGATAATTAATGCTTCTCTTTGATTCTCTAAACTTCAATAAATATCAGCCTTGAATGCTATGAAAGCAGCCCTTCAAGTATATATAGGATAGAGGAAAGAGAGAGCAAAATTCGTGGCATTTAATGCTCCAACGGCTCTATTCTGAAGCAGACTAGTCGGTCAAAGAAGGATCACTGACCGACTAGTTTATCAACTAGTCGGTCGGTGATTCAACATGAACCGACTAACTGAAGAACAGCCAAAAAGTGAAGTTCAGAAGATAGAGAACTAGTCGGTCCAAGAAGACTTGCCAACCGACTAGTTTCACAACTAGTCGATCGGTGAGTGTTCTTTGACCGACTAACAGATGAAATAAAATAGACTGAATTCAAATACAGCTAGTCGGTTTAAGAACAATTTCCAACCGACTAGTTTCTCAACTAGTCGGTTGGTCGTTGTGCTTTGACCGACTAACTGTAAACAGTAAGTTAGGCTGAACAGTGGAAGCTCAACTAGTCGGTCTAGGAAGGATTCCTAACCGACTATTTTCACAACTCGTCGTTCGGTGAACCTTCTTGGACCGACTAACTGTAAACAGTAAGTGAGCTGAAAATGAACAAGGCATTCTAGTCGGTTCAAGAAGGATTGCCGACCGACTAGATTGCCATCTAGTCGGTTGGTTCTTCTTCTTGAACCAACTAACATGCACAAGAAGCCACAATAAGAAGCGTTAAGATTTGGGAAAGATTCTATGGGCTTCTAATAATATCCTAGCTCTAAGATATGAGCATTAAGAAGATTAAAATGTAAGACCTACTCAAGGCTTAACATTCTACAAAAAGAAGCTAGAAGACAATAAATTAAACTTGACGAACTGTCTTCAAAAGCTTCAATCGAATCTTCTTGACTTCAATAATGGACCTTGAGCTTCAACGAAGCTTCAAGCACACGATTACGTGCTTTGAGAAGTCTTGAGACGTCGCTTTTGATGTTCATAGAAATTTGGCGACGATCTCCATAACTGCGCTCACAAAGAGTTAGTTCACAATATTTATGTTTGTTCATCATCAAAACCAAATCCGGGGATTCAATACTCAACAATAATGTGAATGAGTTCAAGTTTCGAACAATTGAACGAGAGAAGAACTTGAAAAATCAAAATAGTGGTGTGTTTTGTAACTTTGGAACTAAGAGCTATGCAAGCACACGTGACAATAGGCCAAGAGAGGGTATAGTACCATTTACGGTAAACTGGTTGATATTATTGAGCTTAATTACCATGATATTTTTCATGTAACTGTATTTAAGTGTGCCTGGGCAAATACAATGAACCAAAGGTTTATTAGAGTAGATGATTTTGGGTTCACATCAGTAAACTTCTCTCACTTGATTCACTCTGGTGAATACGAGGATGATGAACCATTCATTCAAGCTGCCAAGGCTCAATTAGTATTTTATGTAGAGGACAAAGCTGACAAAGGGTGGAGTATTCCTATTCATGAAAACTAAGAGACTTATACGATATGGGTGAAGAGGATGTTAGCTCGCCTTATGATAACGAGATTAATCAAGCTCAAATTTCAGATGTGGTATTTTCAGATGATGATTCACTCTTTGTTGCGAGGGCCGATGTTACTGCAGAGTTTGAGTAGCGCTGAAGTTGTTTGTATGCCTTTGTATTAATTTTTGTAATGATCTTTTAATTTACATGCAACAGAAGAAGGTATGTTTCTAATCGATTCTACTTAATAGTGCCATGCATGTAGTTTTTTATACACTGCAGATTTGTTATAGATACATGCAGCGGCTTAAATGAGAAGAAGTCATATTTAGTTTGGAATGCTATAGGTTGTCTTGGTGTGTCGTCCTTTAGCAATTTGGTCAAAGAGGTATGCTTAATTATTGATCGTGCCGTTAAGTTTGCTCCATTTTGCATTTTCAGCAACTGGAATTCGTGGGCGATGAAACTTAAATGAAACCCCAATTCCACCAACTATGTTGCCAAACTAGGGCATAGTTGTTTTCTTATTCATTTTTTGACATTTGTGTCAAAATGAAAAATGATTACTCTTCAATGTATCCAATTTTTGCAATTCTAAGGAAACATCTTGGGATTTTGAATCATGTAATGTTCCTTTTTGGTTCACATTTTGATTCAATGAAAGAGTGGCTTACCTCTCCTAACTACATAATTAAGGTCAGAAACATGCCTCTCCTCAACACTCAAACCTTATCATTATTAGTTGTGCTTCAATGCTTCCGTGTTTTACAACCGAATAGTTTGCCTGATTTTTTCCATTTACTTTCAATATCATCTTTTCATTATCATTTCCCCCCTATAGTTCTGTTAATCTTATCTATAGTTCTTTTAATTCTTTTGATCAAAGGTCTTATATTTTATCTGTGTTCTATTCAGGATTGATTCCACACAATCGATAAATAACAGATTTGCTAAGGAGCTGAGTTTTATGCACGATCTGAGGTAAGCTATCTGATCGTGGCAGTATCTTGAAACGAATTCATTAGTAGAAATATGTGCTTGTCATTTGTCATTACAGCCGGTTTGCTGCGTGTCCCTTTCCTCCTGATTGCTTCATTGATGGAGTTCTAAAATTTTCCAGATTAAGTTATCCTATGACTTCATTATGTGCTTTCGCTCAGCTATGCATTTGCCGTCATTGCATCGTTTAGATCCTTATTGTAACCATGATGCTTGAGATTCAAGATATTTAAGTATGAAAATTTCATATTGATTACAGTTCTCTAGTCCAAGTCTCCTTGTCTAAATCTTTAGATATGAAACCTTGTTAACCACTCCATGGACTAACAATAACTGTTTTTAATTCAGGCATGCGACTTTAAATAGGAACTTTATTTTGACAATAGAAAGGTTGATTTACAATACAAAAAAAGGCATCTATTATTTATTTTCATCTAATCAAGACATGTTATTGGGAATATAGGTTGTAGACCTGCATCAATCAAACTGAATTGAATTTTATAAATTTTTCTTTCTTTCAAACATTAATAGAGGAAGTTTTATGTTAGGCCATGATATCGTATTGAAAATCTTGTTTCCAATTGATGTGGAGGGACAGTTGAAGTTATAACGATGAAGATTTACTGCGGCATGTTCAGTCTTATTGATCGAAAATGTTTTTGTTGTTGTACGGAACATGTAATTTCTGTTCAGACAAGAAACTCGCCGCTGTAAATTGGATAGAAGGAAGGGGGAAGTCGGTGGTATGCGAGGAAACATGCATCATTATGCTTTGATTTTATTTTTCCCATTTTCCTTACTTTTGCATGAATCCCCAGTTATTTTCACATTAATTTTCTCAGTAATTCCCAGTGATCACTTACTATTCGGAAATTCATTGGATGTTTACGAAATTTTTTGTACCAAAAATTTGTACCAAATTAATTGGATGTACCAAATTTACAATGAATTTTTGGGAAACAATTATCCAGAAACTTAATAATCAATTATCCAAAAGTGGTGCAAGTGGTGCTGCCATACGTAACTACATGTAGTTACTCCCATAAACAATTATTCCCAGTTGTATGATGGATCATTATGTCTTTTCTTGGATGATCTTGTTATTAAGTGTTTTATAGGAGTTATCACTTGTAACTTGTTTAATTTGTGAATTTAACACATATACATATGACATCAGAAGGTAGCACTTCAGTACGCAAGCGCAAGAGAGGAGCTTCGTCTGTGTATAGGTCCACGGGGATTTGTGAGCTGCTAGGTCTGGTTTAAATTCATGTTATGATTATAAAAGTTTTGCATCTTGAATATAATTAATGATCTTAATTATGCAGATGTTTCTAATCATGAAAATCCACAAAAGTGTGGCTCAATGGTTTTGAAAAATGCGAGGGACGTTCATGATAAGGTCCCCTTCCACAAGAGGGTAGTGCTCCCTTTTAAACCAAGTGGCCCTGGTATTATCGTCGGGCATGTCATCAGACGACCATGTGAAGACATCTAGATTGGCCTCCAAGCACTCGATCAGCTAACCTCTCAAGCCAGGGTCCAGTCCGGACCCGATGGAGACGAATCTTCCGTCGACATCCGTGACAGGGATTAGCTTCGGCTCCTCCCCAGGGTGGGCCTCGGCCCATACCTCAGGTCAAGTGAGGACATCAGATCGTCATGTCGCTCGACGTGTTCCTCGTTGGCCAGCTGGTAGCAGATCTTCGACTTTTTTGGGTCGCCCTCAACCTGCCCGATCCCCCTCGGGGTCTGGAACCTGACCATCCGATAGAGAGTTGAGACCACCGCTCCAACAGCATTGAGGAGCGGGCGACCGATGATCCCATTGTACGCTGATCCAATCCTCAGTGCCACGAACTCTATCGTCAGGGTCACCGAGTCGGGCGGCTTCTCGAGCATGACAGGGAGGCGGATCGTCCCAACGATGGGTGTGGAGTGACCCGTGAAGCCTATCATGGGCCCCTAGCACAGCTCCAGGTCTTCGTCCCGCAGCCCCATCCTCTCAAGGGTCGACATGAAGAGGATGTCGCATGAGCTGTCTGTATCAACAAGTAGCCGCCTCACAACGGCAGCGTCGATGACGGTGGAGACTACGAGTGCTTCATCGGGTCGCGGCCTCTCCCTCCCAGCGTTCCCCCCACCGAGAGGAAGGAGTGATGATGGGTTTTCAGTACCCCCGTTGTTGCCCCCTGCGAGGCCAGTCCGGGGCTTGTCCAGACCTTTGGCTCGAGGTGCACGTCGAGCAGTCATGGTTCTCCCCTGCCGATCGCGACACGGCCCTGGTACCGATACCGGGGCTGCGGCCTTCCTTCGTCGGGATGGACGAGGCCGCGCCATCACTAGTGTGGTTGTTTTATGTGGGTGGTAGCTCGTTTCCACAGACGGCGCCAGATGTTTACGGGTGTTTTCTCACCACAGGATCGTTGACCGACGGTTCGACGGTCAACGTGGTCAAGGGATCGGTTGGGATCCCTCGGTCACTCCGAGCATGCGTGCTCTCGACGAGGGTTGCGCAGGGCCCCGCTTTAGCTCGGGAAGTGGGTCACTTGGAGGGTTGAAGGCCTCGGTCAATGAGGCGCGGAGGGGTAGCCTCGGTGCCTGGGTGAGCGTTCGGCCTCGGTCAATCAAGTGCCGAGGGGTAGCCTCGGTGCCCTGATTATCACTCGGTCTCAATCGATAGCGACGCACGCTAGAGACGAGCAGGCTCGTCGTCGTGCGAATCTTGCTTAGGGGAGCTCCGCGCTGAGGGATAGCCTCAGCGCCTCGGTTCAGCTTCTTCTTGGACAGACGAAGAAAGTCGTCAGGGGGGCCGGACCTTGGTTCTGGCCAAGTCCCCTCCAATGCCTAAGTCAGAATAGATCTGATTGATACTCAGCGGGATCGGTGTAGCTCGCAAAGAGGCTGGCATGCGTATCTTCGGACTGAGCTATAGGATGGAAGATAGTGGGGAAAGCAAGGTCGTTTTTGGGGAATACCTCTGTTGCATGTGTCAGGGATTCGATCCTTTTCTTCGTTCGTGCCCCTGCTCCTATATAGGGATTCCCGCCACGATCGCCATGTCTTTGTGCCCCCTTATTCTGCCCCCATGATTTGCCTCCCTCCGGGTGCCTTCATGCGCCATCAAGGTGGATTAATGGGGTCACTTAATGGCCATTAAGGGAGAGCGTTTTGAGAAACGGTTAGCTCCCTCAGTTGTGGGCTGACCGGGTGTACGTCTGATAGTGGGTGATCCAATGCAGGGCTTCCACGGAGGCCTTCGCTGGTTGGCCCGAGAACACCTTTTGGAGAGCCTACTTCTTTCAGTGTGGGCTTGGATTGCCTGTTTTGGGGCCTCCCTAAAATAGTCCTATCATTAGGAAATAAGGTCACAAATAGGATCTATTGTTAAAAGTCCGTTGGGAATACTATCTATGGATACAAATAGGGTTTTCCAACCGGTATTCCCATTAGCAAATAATATCCATCAGAAAATTAGAGCTTTCTTAATAGACTTTTCCGAACAGAAAGCCCGTTCCAATTTTTATAGAAAATTTAATAAAATTTTCCCAACAAAAAGCCTATTGGTAAATCCTTATTACAATTGAGGGCTGTTTTTGAATTTGTTCCATGTGACAATGTCACATCGCCACATAGGACAACCTCCTTAAACCCAAAACCCAAAACCCCACCCAACCCCCCAAAACATACCCAACCCCAAAACACCCAAAGTCACACCCAAATCAAAAAAACTAAAACCCCCAAGACAATACACACACTCAAACACACTCTTCTTATTTTCACCTTTTTTTGCACTCATCGAAATACCCATATGGGTCCCGCGTCCTGATTGTGTGGGTTGGTTTTTGGGGTGTCCGTACACTTTATGCACGGGTTATTTCTAGTTAACTTATAAAAATGAGCATATTCTTGGAAAAGTTTCCAAACAACAACGAGACCTAATTTTGATGGAATATTTTCTTTTATATTTACAAGCATGTTTGTCTATTGGAAAATTTTGATATCCCACAAGCCTTTACATTGGGAAACAAGATTTTCCAACCGATAAACATGAAAATTAAAATGTTTCCCAATGGGAAAATTTATGTTGGCATAAGAATATTCCCAACGGTCTGCCCATTGGGAAAACTCTTATTCTCCGTGGAAATTTTAATTGGAGAACTTAAATATATTTTTAAAAATTAGGTTGAAAATTTGATTGTGTCTTATTTACAAAATGGGATTCATGTAGATCAGGTGTTACCTGATCTATTAGATCAGGTGCAAGACACAAAAAGATGGGCGGCCACCCAACGAGTA
Organism: Scilla litardierei; assembly: GCA_030789695.1. Classification (NCBI taxonomy): domain Eukaryota; kingdom Viridiplantae; phylum Streptophyta; class Magnoliopsida; order Asparagales; family Asparagaceae; genus Scilla; species Scilla litardierei. The sequence goes on along the minus strand of CM061138.1, from coordinate 155,941,286 downwards.
CCAGCCCACGTGAGGCTTGTACTTTCCACCTTTTTGTGTCTTGGCACCTGATCTATCTATTAGATCAGGTGCCACCATTTCTACATTAAATCCTTACAAAAGTCCTAATTACATATTCATACTATTAGCCATTCAATTCAACACATATATATAACCAATGATATTCAAACCACACATATATATCAAAAATTAATCCAAAAAGGATATAATAACACCACCACCAAGTGCCAACACTACCACCACCACCAATAGTCGCCACCTCCACCCCCATCAAATGCATGAAAGTCATCACATATCTAATACAATTTGAGAACAACAAAAAAGAGAACACATTCAAGGTTCACATATGTTGTCTGTGTTGGATATTGAGATACCCGTATTGAGTTTTGATGATGATCAAGCAAATGATAGGTGCTAATCATAATTACCGAGTGTGTATGTATTTTTATGATACATCAATATGGAGTTGAAAGCCAAAGAAATAAAGTTCTAATGCAAAGAAGTGAAGATATGTCAATATGCCATGAAGAACCATATATGGGGCATTATAGCTTGATCAACGACTACTCAAAAACAAAGACATTCAAGGGAATAATCAAGGAGAAGTGTGAGAGCTTATCTCAGGCCAAATGAGCAAAAGAGACTAAGGCATGACGATTGAGTAATATTGATGTAATATTAATTCATGGCCTTAGATTTTATATATGCCTTAGATTTGGAGCTTCACACACTTAGAAATATTTTTAAAACATTATTTAAACTCATAAAAACATTTTGAAAAAAGTTTTGAAATGATTTTCCGAACAATTTTGAGCTATTTTCCCATGTATCAGTAAAATAGTAGACTACTTTTAATATAGTAGGCGACTATTTTGTATTGGGAAAAAGAAAGATTTCTCGATTGCTCAAAATAGCCGACTACAGTTGATATGGTAGTCGACTACCATTGTTCTGGGAGTCGACTACCAGGTGAACTATAGTTGACTACTTTGGGCCAATGATATAAGGAATATTAAGCAAGTCAACCAAATCTCTATAATATCCGGTGGCCATCATCGTCATGTCCATCAGATAGTGACCCAGTGCATTGCACCAAATCTTGCCAAGATCCGCAATCAATGGAATATCAAGCAAATCAAGCAAGTCAACCAAATCTCCACAGTATCCGGTGGCCATCATTGTTACATCCATCAGATAGTGACCAGGTGCATTGCACCGAATCTTGTCGAGATCTGCAATCAATGGAATATCAATCAAGTCAACCAAATCTCCATAATATCCGGCTGTCATCATTGTCAATTCATTAGATAGTGACCATGTGCATTGCACCGAATATTGCCAAGATCTGCAATCAATGTTTGTCAATAAATCTAGATTTCTCTCATCATGTAAATTACTATTATACCAGTGATACTCTGTATATTTAAACACATCATAAGAAATGAAAATTTAAGCTGGGTTCTCTTCATCTTCTTCTATCAATCTCTATTTTCTGCTTTTATAATTTCTTCATGGTATCAGAGCTTTTCTGCTTCACAGCATTCTGATCCTTCCTCATCCTAAAATTCCAAACCAACTTCTCTTATCAAAACATTTATCCTTCTCAGATGGAGCCGATCTCTCCCAACCTAAAATTTCTTATTTCAAAATTACCCACTCTTATCACCACTCTCCTCGATTCCACAAATTACATTCTATGGCGATCACAAGTTGTGGGTGTCCTCAGCGCTCACGGCTTCCTCGACTACATTGATGGATCGAAGCCTTCTCCCTCTCCCACTATTTCAGATCATGCCTCCACTGATTCAATCACTCTTCCTCCAATTCAAAATCCTGTGTTCCAACAATGGTTGATAACTGATCGACATCTATGTATTTGCATCCAAGCAACCCTATCCACCTCTGCTCTCAGCGTCATTCTCGGTGTTCATCCTCACATCTACTATGGTCAAAATTGGAGACACGATATTCCTTTCTCTCTGAAGGGAACATCGAGTTACTGCAAAAAAAGTTAAATTCTCTCACCATGGAAGACGAATCCATGGCGACCTATCTAGATCGAGCTAAATCGATATACGATCAACTGCTCGCTGCGGGGCCCGACACTGTCGCAACTCGGCATGTTGTCTGACAAATTCTTCATGGCCTCCCCTTCTCCTACAACTCTTTTTGTATCATGGCCAGAAACCGCGAAAAATCATATACTGTTGAAGAACTGTGGAATAGTCTCCTCGTCGAGGAGGCCAACATGTAATGCAGCGTCAGCCGACCTCTGCTCCTACTTCAACCAACACCTCTGCCCTTTTCTTCAACCCTGGTCGGCATGACAATCGAGATCATAGGGGTCGCCCCAGCTTGACGACCCGAGGTGCTTTTCGATTGAGAAATCAATATCATAGTTCGACACCCGGTCCGACTCGATCTTCTTACTCGGGAGGCAAGCCACACCGACTGTTCAGCTTGACAAGCAGACCGAGTCGTCCCCTTCACTCGACAGGCAAGCCGAGTGGGTTATTTCATCGGTTGAATGCGTCTAAGCGTCAGGTGCCGACTGATGCCTCTGGCCGCTACATCCTATGTCAAGTGTGCTCCAGCACGACTCATCACACACTTGACTGCTTTCGGCTCACTGACCACCTCAAAAAGACGGAGCCACATCTTAACAAGTCAAAGGCACATATCTCTAACCCGACCACATCTGGAAGTGGTGAATGGTACCTCGACACTGGTGCTATGGATCATGTCACGTTCGACTCATCTCAATTGGAAATGGTGACACTGTATGATGGTAACAAACAAATCCTAGTTGGCACTGGCTCCAGTGTAACTATTGCCAACATTGGCACTGCCTATATTTCTTCTCCTTATTCTTCCATACATCTCAAAGGCATCCTCCATGCTCCTCAATTCTCCAAGAACCTCCTTTCTGTTTATAAATTCACTCGTGATAATAACTGCACGATTCAATTTTCATCTTCTGGATTTATTGTGCAGGATGCCACTACTGGCCGCCAAATTCTCAAGGGTCCAAGTAAGAATGGTCTCTACCCGTCCCTCTCAAATCCCGTCCACACTTCTTCCTCTTCGGCTTGCTTTGGCACTTCTGCCTTGGTCATCCAGCTCTTCTCATTGTGTCTAAAGTTGCTTCAATGATGTCTCTCAAGCTCTCTCCATAAACACCTTGTTCTCAATGCTCTATAAGCAAAAGTCATAGACTGCCCTTTTCTCTATCTACCTCTACAACTGATTCTCCTCTCTCCTTAGTTCACTTTGATGTATGGGGCCCTGTCCCTGTTCTATCTAATAAAGGATATCGCTATTATGTTAGATTCATTGATGATTACTCTCGTTATATTTGGCTATATCCTTTAATTCACAAATCTGATGTGTTTGCTGCCTTTCAACAATTTCAAATTTTGTCTGAACGGTAGTTCAACACAAAAATAAAGATTTTTCGATCTGATGGCAGGGGAAAATATTGCAATAATCAATTTTCTTTCCACTTTTGCCAACTCGGGATCATTCAACAGATCTCGGCTCCTTACACACCAGAGCAAAATGGTGTCGCCGAAAGAAAACATAGGCATATCATTGACACAATCATTGCTCTTCTTTTAACAGTGTCCATGCCTACCAAGTATTGGCCTGATGCGGTAATGATAGCGATGTATCTCATCAACCGCCTCCCCTCCATAAATCTCCACAACAGGTCTCTGTTTGAGATTCTCCATCATAGGCTTCCTGACTATAATTGGCTACGCACTTTCGTCTGTCTGTGCTATCCCTGCCTTCGCCCGTATGAACCCAACAAGCTTGAAGCTCGATCGCGTCCATGTGTCTTTCTTGGATATGCCAAAAATATGAAGGCCTACAAATGAATGGAACTCTCCACTTAGTGGATTTGCAACAGTCGCCATGTAAAGTTCGAAGAGACAACATTCCCATTCCTCAACCATTCCTCTAATCCACCACCTCCGATTCATTGTTTCCTCCTCCGACCCATTACCTTCCTCACCCGACCAATAATCCGCCTCCTTCGACTCATTTCCACCCACCTCCAATCTATCCTCTCCCCGGGTTACTCCCTACACCAACTCATATTCCTCCGACTCATCCCCGAGTTATTCCGCCCCACCCACCATCTCCTCTTCAGCAAGCGGACCATCTTCCACGGCCTGCAGACTCTCCATCTCAGCTTTTGCCTCTCCCCGCACATCAACCGCCCATTGTTACCGACCCACCGAGCCAAGCTCTCCATCCGACTTCCCATCGCTCGGCGATCCACAATCTCACGACTCATCCACACTCTTATCTCCCAGTAAATCCTCCACACAAGCCACCCACCACTATCCATGTTGAGTCCACTCACCCTATGATCACCCGCTTGAAAGCAGGCATCAGTAAACCTCGCCAACCTCTCAACCTACATACTCAGCTTTCCTCTGAGGAACCACTATCATACAAAGCCGCTGCTAAATCACCCGAATGGGTCACAGCTATGAAGGAGGAGTTCACTACCCTTCGTCAACTAGACACATGTGAGCTTGTTTCTCGCCCGCTCTCTGCCAACATTATTGCCTGCAAATGGGTATACCGCATCAAGTGCAATGCTGACGACTCCATTGCCCGTTACAAAGCTCGTCTAGTCGCCAAAGGATTTCACCAGAAAGAAGGAGTTGATTATGCCGAGACTTCAGTCCGGTGGCGAACCATGGCACTATTCGTCTTCTTATCTCACTTGCTCTCCACTTTGGCTGGCCTATCCGACAGCTTGATGTTTCCAATGCCTTCCTCTATGGGATCATAGAGGAAGATCTTTATATGACACATCCACTTGGCTTTGAGGATCGCTCTTTCCCAAGCCATGTCTGTAAGCTTCGAAAGCCCTGTACGGCCTAAAGCAAGCCCCGCAGCAGTGGTTCGCTCGCTTCTCTCATTTTCTCCGAGCATAAGGGTTCCTTCCAAGCACCACCGACTCCTCTCTATTCATTCACCTTGTCGGTGATCATCGTACAGTTGTCCTTCTTTACATCAATGATATTCTTATCTTAGGCTCATCTCCTGACTTCATTCGTCAATTCATCACCAAATTGGCCGATGAATTTACTCTGAAGGACCTTGGCAAGCTTTCTTATTTCTTGGGCTTAGAAATACATCGCAACTCGACAGGTTGTTTTGTGCATCAAACCAAGTACACTAAGGAACTCATCCAGAAGGATGGCCTCTCTGACTGTAAGCCAAGTCGCACTCCCGTCTCATCCAAGCAACCCACCCCTGAGTCAGATCCCCTCCTCTTCGATGGATCCTTCTATCGCAGCATTGTCGGTGCACTCCAATTTCTTACTTTAACGCGTCCAGATATTTCATTTGCCGTCAACCAGGTGTATCAGTTCCTCCATGCCCCTCGAGCTTCTCATCATACTGCTGTAATGCGCATCCTTTGCTACCTTCGGAGCCCTTCAACTCATGGCATCCTTCTTCGCCCTGGCCCTCTTTCGCTCATCGCTTTTTCTGATGCCGACTGGGCGGGTGACCCAACAGATCAACAATCTATCAATGGCTTCTGTGTTTTCCTCGACAAGTGTCCCATTACCTGGAGTGCTAAGAAACAATCATCCATCGCCCACATCTCGACAGAATTGGAGTATCGATCTCTATCTCTCACCTCCAAAGAACTAATAAGGCTGCAACTCCTCTTCTCTGACCTTCACATCTCTCTTCATGATAAGCCTCTCGTCTGGTGCGACAATAAGTCGGCAATCTCACTCTCTTCCAATCCGATCTTCAATTCTCGGACAAAGCACTTCACCGTTGACTACCATTTCATCAGAGAACAAGTAACTTCGGGCAATCTTCATCTACAACATATTTCCAATGAAGACAACACTGCTGACATCTTTACCAAAAGTCTTCCTGCAGATCGTTCGAGTTTCTTCGTGCCAAATTGTTCGTCATTTCTGCCGATCTGTTTGCGGGGGGTATAAGGAATATCAAGCAAGTCAACCAAATCTCCACAATATCCGGCGGCCATCATTGTCACGTCCATCAGATAATGACCCGATGCATTGCACCGATCTTGCCAAGATCTGCAATCAATGGAATATCAAGCAAATCAAGCAAGTCAACCAAATCTCCACAGTATCTGGCGGCCATCATTGTCACCTCCATCAGATAGTGACCAGGTGCATTGCACCGAATCTTGCCGAGATCCGCAATCAATGGAATATCAAGCAAATCAAGCAAGTCAACCAAATCTCCACAATATCCGACAGCCATCATTGTCACATCCATCAGATAGTGACCAGGTGCATTGCACCGAATATTGCCAAGATCTGCAATCAATGTTTGTCAATAAATCTAGATTTCTCTCATCATGTAAATTACTATTTTACCAGTGATACTCTGTATATTTAAACACATCATGAGAAATGAAAAGTTAAGCTGGTTTCTCTTTATCTTCTTCTATCAGTCATCTATTTTTCGCTTTTATAATTTCTTCAAATGCCTAAAAAACACAGTTCCGTATTTACAGAAGTTTGTCGATTTAGCCATTGTGAGGGCATTTTTGTCAACTGTTTTGAATGGTTAGAAGCCCTATAAATTGCTGGAGAAGGCTGCATTTATTACTAACATTAATGATCAATATTTTTGATATCAATAAGCTTAGGCCAAATTAATTTCTCTCATTCAAAAGCATTAAAGCATTTTTCTTGGCCACCACTTGAATTCATCTCTCTCAAGATTTTAACGTGATTATTTCAGAGAGTGATTCAAGCTTTTCTCTTTGATCCTTCGTGCTTTTAAATTTATTTTCTTAAGATCAAAGGAGAGATTTTCTTATAGCCACATTTCACTCAAAGCTCCAACTTTATTGGATGTAGGAGATTATAAGGATCTACATCATCTCAAGAGGTTTATAAACCCATACTTGGTGTGGTAGTAAGTGTATTTCATTATGTTGATTTGTAAAAATCCTTAAGGGATGTACTCTTTGAAGAAGAGGTTGTTTGTTGTATTAGTAACCCTAGTGGCTGAGTGCTTGGAAATTCCTAACAAGTGGAGCTAGGTGATTATAGAAGCCCTCTATTTTGAGGCACAATTGCTCTCTTGGTTGAGAGTTTGGTTAGTGTAAAATCTCAACGCAGTTAGGGGCTGAACGTAGCCCTAGGGAGGCTGATCCAAGTTAAAATTTCCATGCGTTTGTGATTGCTCTTTATTGACTTTAACTTTAATTACTTGCATTTGTATTCTAGCTTCTGTTGTGCACTTATATATTTCATTACAAGTTAATTATTGTTTTGATTATGTACCGAGGGAGGTAACTCTCTTGGAAGGCTTAGACATTACTAGAGGGTTGAATTTTAATTTAGCATAATTTTTAAGATACACTAATCACCCCGAGTGTTTGTTTGCCATCTCAGGATCTCCAACACATGGTATCAGAGTTACGGTTGAATAGATGGCATCAACATCGCACCTGTTGAGAAGTTCGCTCGATTCAGTGCATGAGAAGCAGTCGTATTGCAGACGAGTTACCTTGTGCAGAGATAACTCGTCTGTTCTCAGAACCAATCTATCTGACTCTGCACAAGTTAGATACGAGGATGCTGGGCATGTGGCTTCTAAGGCGCAGTTGGTCGTTGATCGCGCCCGGGAGTACACCCTAAAGAGCGACCGTGTAGTTTTACCGCAAGCGCACGGTGTAGCAGCGAGCGGGTATCGAACACAAGGAGGACGTAAGATAGTGCCTTCTCCGAACAACCTGGCTATGGGGACAGAAGTGTAGGAAATTGCCTTTCGGTGATGTTGTCACAATCGTCAAACAATGTAAAGAGATATAAAATCAAATAAAGACGCCTAGGGAATAGGGAATCCCCGCTACTCACCGTATCTCGTCATTGTGATTCATCGGTTTCACAATTGCTAGGGTAGAATGTCAGGTGAATTAGTTGCAACTGAATGTAAAACCTAGTTCACGCTCTCACGCTGTTGCTGGTCTATAGCCAACCTAGGCTCGGGTCCAATCTCTTTCAAACCTTAGCCTAGGCAAGCTAGCATTATGATCAACGTCATCGTTCAATCGCATCCCCGAGCCCACTCTCGTGCAAACTCGGGCTACGACCTAGGTTGGGATAGTTCCTACCCGTCCAATCTCTTGCAAACAGGTATCGGTATAGAATTGCAACCGAGAATCCTAGTATCGGTCCAATCTCTTACAAACCGATACTACGGAAACTCAATTTCAACCCAATTCGGATTTCTAGGGTTTCCTATCGAATTGGGATCCAATCTCTTGCAAATCCCAATCGATATGAACACCTAGCTATCCGTATTATATCAATCCCAAACTAACCCTAATCAATTCTAGCAATAGTTCTACCAAATCGTCACAAATCGGAAATTGGGCTCGTAGGGTTCATCCCCACGCACTATGACATTAAAACCACTCACAAATCATATTGCTAATGGAAGAATAATCAATAGAAACAACAATGGAATTCATAGCAATATTCAAAATAGCAATAAAAATAGGATTTTTAATAGAGAGGGAGACAAACCAATGTAGCTTTCCAAGAATCCAACAAAATAACACTTTTTCTCTCCTCTCCAATCACAAGAATTAAACTCTAAAAATCTAATCTAAAAAAAGCTGCCAAAAGCAATAGAAAAAGCTCTCTAAACTAGGTTAGAATCTGGGGTTAAATACCCCCCAAAACTGCCCAAAAATTCGTGACCAAACTGCCCCTGCGTAGCTCCAAAATCGTGATTTCTGCTACAGGCAGCACTACTCACTCGACCGAGTGACAAATGTCACTCGGCCGAGTGAGGAACCCTGACGGATTCCGGTAACTCTGGGGTCTTGGGGGTCGTCACATCGGGTGTCACTCAGCTGAGTGAGTTGTCGTCACTCGGCCGATGTGCTTATATTCACTCGGGCGGTCGGCAATTGCCACTCGGCCGAGTTGGGCTTCTGCTGCTCAGACTGACGGATTACAGTAAGTTGACTCTTTTTGATGGCCGTCGTCTGGGTGCCACTCGGGCGGACGGGATACGTCACTCGGCCGAGTCGGCTTCTGATGCTCGGCCGAGTGCATGCTGATATGCTGCTTGGAGCGTGTCCGATCTGGTCGGCCGAGCGGGGTCTCGTTGGTCGGTCGAGTGACTCCTTCACTCGGTCGAGTGAGACACTGAAGATGCCCAAATTGCGTATTTTTGCCTCCTCGTCGCTCCTACGACATTCTTTCTTCTTCCACTCCTCTCCAATCTCAAAATACTCCTCAGGGAAGTCATCGGTGACACTCCGGAGTGGGTGTATCTCGTAATCACTCCAGATCGCTCCAAATCTCCTGAAATACGACAAAAACAACAAATCGTGAAAAGTATCGCAATGTTGTGGATAAATCGTGAAAAACATGATTTGAGCGATTCAAATGGCATGCAAACATGCGGGAAAAAGGTGTAAAATATGGAGTGATCAAAATCCCCCAAGCTTACCTCTTACTCGTCCTCGAGGAAGATAAGTAAAAGGCGAACCCGGTGGATTTAGAAAATGAAAACGATGGAAAAACGGAAAACGAAAAAAGAAAGAAAGAAGAAAGCGAAGAGGGAAGCTGCTAAATCATTTTTCTCAGGACGTGGGTTTTGCTTACTCAAATAGCATGCATCGAATGCAAAACACATGTCAAAGATTTTTATTTCGATATCATAGTATAATGGTGCAAATAGAGATAGAAAACCCAAGAATATCGATATAACATGAAAAATGGAATAATTCTAAGATTAACATCGTCTGAATCATTTAAAGCGGTATACAATATCGCAGATCACACACTTTTCAATTGAATGCTTTCTATGAGGAGTATAGAGGATATCACACAATAGAGTAGGAAGAATAGAAAAGCGTGGATTTCATGAAGTGAATGCTAGGCGTAGATTTCTGGATTTCGTGAAGCTAAAACAATCTCACCGAGTATAGAATATTACTTAGCCTAGGTTGTCATGCACCGTCAGGTAGTCACTCTCTCACACATCATTGGATTCTCTCCCCCAAGCTTATCTATAAGCGTGGTGGCATATACAAATCTATACTTACACTCCCCATCTCTATTGATGCTCCAAAAGTAAAAGAAAATAAAAATAAAAACAATAAGAGGGAAGAAAGAGAGAAGGGGTATGAGATGGGATCGTTTTGAGCTTCCTTTCTCTTTTCTTTTCTTATTCTCAAATCTTTTTCTTTTCTCTCTCTTTTTTATATAGCAATAATACACAAATGATCCCAAATCAAAGAGAAGGATATACAAGTATTATATATTTTTTTTCTTTTTGGTTTTGGGAAATTTGGAGTTAGGAATTTAGTAACGGGGGAAATGCCAAATACTAGAATCGCTAAGGGGAGATTCACCAATGATTTTAAAATAGAGAATTAATATTCAAGATATGTGGAGAAAGAAATAAATATGTCTCTCAGTTCACTCTATAGGACGTGCATGACAACTTCAGCAGGGTAATCTAATCTACTCGGTTTCGATCTCAAAAAAGCAAACTAATCCAGATTTATCATAGCTAACATCATTCAATCATCCTGAAGTGAAGTGTACAAGTCATGCAAATAGAAGTGATATAGGAAAAGAAAACGGTACTCCAGATATAAGCATTCAATGCGTGAATCTTGGTGTGTTTTCTACGATAGCATACATATGAATATTCAGACTCAGCTAATAATAGAATTTCATCCATTTTCATATGGAAAAAGTGTGGGTTACTATCTCTAAATGCAAGGCAGATCATAGCATATGACATCAGAAATAAAAGCTAAGACATGACAAATATAGCATGCATATAGAGAAAGCTAACTCCACGTCATCATCATCACAGAAAAGTCATCTCTAGCATGAGATGAAAGAAATAAAGATAAAAAGGGAAAATAAAACTATTTACAATGCGGCACACGAAGAAAATAAGAAAAACGTGATGCATGGTTAAAAAAAAGGAAAAGTGATGAAAATGAGTGCAAATGCGAAAATGGCGTGGAAAAAAAAACTAAAAACAAAGGTGGTAAATCAAAAAGCATGAGAACTCACTCCCCCAAGCTAAAGTGCACAGTGTCCTCAATGTGCGAAGTGTGGCACACCGAGAGACGTGTAATGGGAGGGGGGGGTGGTGATGCATGCATGATAAAAAGAAATAAAAAAACGAAATGAAAAATATGATGTGAATGTGATGCATGCAAGGACAAGAGTGATCCAGATATGTGTGTGTCACCAAAAATACTCTCCCTCACTCCCGGAAAAAGGATATAGAATCATATGATCAAAACGTGGAAAATAGTAGTGATGGGAGGGGGGGGTGGTCAAAAATATCATCAGGACCAAGCAGAGAATGGGCAGCATAACGACAAAAAATCGGAGGCATCAAGGGTGTGCCTAAGCTGGTGGTGCTGCGCCATCTCCGTCCTGAGGCGGAGGTGGGGGAGGTGGTGGTGGGGGACGTGGAACGGTCTGCTGGGCGGGTGGTGGTCGTGGCAGTCGCTCGAGAATCTGGGTCAAGCAATAGTGAATGCTAGGAAGTAGCTCGAGGCGGTGCTGTATGGCGGTGACTGTGGAAGACAAAGCCCTAAAATCGCCCCAGAGTCCACTCAACCCCCCTCAAGAGCGCGAACGCTCTGAACTAGGGCGTCAGGGGGTGGTGGAGCGGAGGGACGGACAGGTCTAGGCTGAGCAGGTTGGGGCTGTCTAATACGGGTGGTGTAGGTGATCGGGACAGCAGGCATGGGTGGTATAGGTGCTGTAATCACTAGTGGATGCCCAGCCTCAGGGCGAGGCTGGGACGCAGGCTGGTGTGAGGTGGAAGCAGCAGCAGTGGGAGTGGGAGACAAAATCGGTGACGAGGCGGCAAGAGAGGTCAGTGACACAGAAGTGGGGACAGACGTCACGACGCTCTCAGATAGAACGGCTACGGTGGAGACAGAAGTGTCAACCGCTGGGGAGGCAGTGTGGGGTCCAAAAGGTGAAATCCCAGCGGAGATCATACTGGCCATGGTCTCCACGACAGCAGCGAAAGAAGGCTCGTCGCTCTCAACTAAAGTAGGTGGACGCTCGGGCAGCAGAGAGGTGAGTGGCTCAACCGTCAAGGGCACAACAGTGGTGGTGGTAGTGGTATACGTGGTGGGCGTGGGCTCAGCAAGTGTGCTCCCGACACTGGCAGAAGTGGGGACAGAAGTGTCAGGAGCGGCAGAAAGTGCAGGCTCAGGCTGAGGAAACACAGGGTCAGCTGGCGGTGCAGGGTGTGCAGGTGGTGCATGCTCAGCTCCCTCGGCCTCTAGCACGTAGGCGGCGGGGATCAGGAGATCCATCACCGGAAGCCAGTCATCGTGTGCTGGTCCTAAGTGTGTCCGAGCGGGGCTCGGAAGGATCATGTAGTCAGCACCGTACGGACCGTGCAACCAAACCCAGTGCCGCTGACCGTGCTGACGAAGCATCTTCATCCAGGCCATGACATCTATCGATAATGCAGTGGGGCCCGGGGCTCGTCGCAGGTCAGCCGGAAGGTCCTCGCCGGTCATTAGGGCTAGCAGAGTGATCAGACCGCCGCAACATATCGGGGAGCGAGTGCCCGCCGATACGATGATGCGGTCCAAAAACCAGCTAGCGACGTCGATCTCAACGGCGGGGACCAACGTGACTCCATCCCTATCAAGAACTCTGGGGCGAGTCATCGTGTAGAGCATATAGAGCTCAGGCGTCGACATCGTCACAGGCTCGTACCTCGCCAGAAAGGTGGTCGCCATAAGGCGCTGTGCTATGCGGAGGAAGGGGTGGACTATTGATTTGGGTTCAATATTGCGTATTTAACCCCCCATTTAGCCCTATTTTGTGCTCATGTGATGCTATATTGGTCTCTAGTGCATACGTATTTTCTACACATTTATTTATTAGAGAAAACACACTATTTGAGCACAAAACAGTAATTAATGGAGTATTTCTGCACTTTTTATATTTTTCGTAGCTTGGTCTCGATCTTACGATTCCAACGACTATTTATTTGTATTTTTCTGAGATCTGTGCTAATTACTGTGAATTTTTGAATGCAGAATACCATTTAATTGAAGAAATACAGAAGAAATACATTTTAAAATACGGCGCACGAATCTTGGAGTGCCACGCAGCGTCATCCCCGCGTTTCCCCGCCGTATCGGACGGCGCTCAGTGATGCGGTGACGCGACAACATGTCGTCCGCTCGATCCGCATCCAACGGCTCCCATCGCCCGTAGACGAAGCGGAGAGCGCAGCGATTATACGGCGACGTGGCGTAAGCGGAGCCCAGCGATCACGATCCAACGGCTGCGAAGCGCCCCGAAGCGGATTCGGAGTTCGAATGCGGAGCGGGCGACGTGGCGAAGAGCGAGCCGTGCGATCGAGATCGGACGGTGGAGATCAACCCCGAAGCGGAGTTCGGATGCGAAGCGCTGAGCGCGAATTTTGGCGAACACGCGTCGCTCCCACGATCGATCCCGCTGCGATGGACGGCCAGAAATTGCCCCGATCCAGATCTACGGCTTGGATTGGTTCGGGCGCGATTTTAGAGCGGGTTTGAACCCGTTAAGCCCAATAAACCCGCAATCTCTTTATTTAAGCGTATTCTAGGGTTTTTGGGCGTATAATTGGCGTATTGGAGCACTTAGGAGCCGTATCTTCTTCCTGAAAAATTCTGTAAATTTCCAGAGGCCTTTCTTATTATTTCCAGAGAGTTTGAAGTCGAAACTTGGAGATTTGGTGATATTTCCTTTAACTAAAACCCCGTATTTTGGTGTTTTCTAGCGTATTTTGTTATAAACTTGATGTATTTTGCTATGGAAGTTGTTTATTTCTGCATTATGAGTAGCTAAATCTCTGTTGTGCATGATATGGAGTAGTTAGGTGATGTGATTCGTGCTATTTAGGTTGAATATTGTTGTTCTTCATCGTAAAAGTCGCTAAAATTGTATGTTTTCGCTATTTAATCCTCTTTTCGTCTTCCAAAAGAAGCGAATACGTTGATGATCACCCCACAAGGGTGAGATTTGATCTCTCCAAAAGAGAGCTTCATACCATATTCGTAGAACTATAGTTTTAGTGACGTTTTTTCATATCGTGCTTGAACCCCCAAAAGGGTATTTTCCGACAAATCGCTCCCAAAAGGAGGATTTGTTGAGTTATATTTAATCAACCAAAATACACGAATCGCTGATCCTAACGAGCCCATATCATGTGCACGTTTCTCATATATTTTCATACACGACTCTTTCGTTGTTCGCTTTGATTACGTATTCACGACACACTTTCACACCATCATCACTTTCATTATTAAAGTGTTTAGTTTCTCTACGTAGACTTTCTATTTGATTTAAGCTTGTGGTTTCAACAGATTTCTCCCAAGGATTCGACATCTGGACTCCCAGATTTTACTACTTGAACGGACTCTTGCGCTTGAGAGAAGCACCTTTCGGAGCCCACCAAGTTTTTGGCGCCGTTGCCGGGGAGAACGGTTTGTTACTACGGTTTATTTCATTCAGAGGACCTTCGGTGAGATCCTTCCACTTTATTGTATATAAACTTTTGTTTGTTTTCATTATAAAAAAAATATTTGTGCTAGTTTATGTGGCATATGACTCCTAGGACACATAGGCTGACTCGACGTTTTGATATGGCTAATAATAATATGGATGAAAATTTTAGCAATAATAACGAGAATAATGTGCAACCTGGAGTGCCTAGGACTTTAAAAGATTTACTCAGACCCACTAGGACTAGCACTACTTCATGCTTTGTTTTACCTGTCGATGCAAATTCTTTCAATTTTAAACCTGGGGTGATCCAACTCTTACCCACCTTTCATGGGTTAGACAAGGAAAATCCATATATTCATATTAAAGGATTTGAGGAGGTTTGCTTGACATTCTTTGATGGGAAAACTAGCGAGGACACGATATATCTTAAACTGTTCCCATTTTCATTAAAAGACAAAGCTAAAAATTGGTTGAATGCATTGCCATCACGCTCTATTACTACATGGATTGATTTGCAGGCTGAATTTCTAAAGAAGTTTTTTCCTATTCACAGGACGCAGGGATTGAAGCGGCAGATTATGAACTTTGCCCAGAAAAGCGAGGAAACATTTTACCAGGCATTCGAAAGGTTCAATGAGTTGTTGCTCGCATGCCCGCACAATGGCTTCGACAAAAGCAGGATTATTGGCTTCTTCTACGATGGACTGTAGCTGCAAATGAAGCAATTTGTAGAGATGATGTGCAATGGGGGATTCTTTGATAAAGAGCCAGATGAAGCTTGGACGTACCTGGAAGAGATAGCAAAAAATGCACAGGACATGGGACACTACTTCAGACTACGAGAGAGGAGGCCACTCTGCACCATCCCAGCCCACACGAGGAGTGGTATTTAATTTGAAGCAAGAGGACGCGTTGGAGGCAAAGATGGAGGCCATGATCTCAAACAAGCTTCATGCCATGAATTTGAAATAGGCCAAGGCGGTTGAGATAGAACAGACTTGCGCACTTTGCGACGTTAGTGGCCACGACACCAGTGCTTGTCCCACACTTCCAGCCTTGAAGAGCATGCTTGGAAATCCTACGGGGGTGAATCAAGTGTCTTCGAATTACCAGAACTTCAATTCCAGCAAGGGGTGGCGCAACAATCCAAACTTAAACTGGGCAGCAGCAGGCTCCCCCTCAGTTCCGACAACCTCAATACAACAGCAACAACTATCAAGGTGGGAACCAGAGGAGGGACCATGAGCCGATGCAACAACAGCAGATGCAACCATTTGGCGATGCACTTCAGCAGCTCATTCAGTTGCAACAAGCTCAGATGCAACAGCAGCAGGCTCAATTTCAGGCTCAGCAGACTCAGAATCAGCATATGAGCGAGAGCTTGGCGAGGCTTACAGTGACATTAGAAAAAGGTAAGCTTCCATCTCAGTCAATTCCAAATCCTAATATGGGCTCATCTTCTTCTGCAGGTAACAATATGAAGCCATGCCAAGCTGTGTCCACTTTGAGGAGTGGAAAAGAGATTCAGAAGCCTGATCCACCGAGCAGACAAGCTGAGCAGGAAGAGGGAATTCAGATCCAAGAAGAGGGAATTAAAGAACAAGAGGAGGTGCAGGAAGAGAGCACGGACGTGGGTGTGAGCAAAAGCGTCATCAAAGAGAAGGAACCCGCAGCATATGTACCTGCAGCACCCTACCCTCATCGGCTACTTGAGAAAAGCAAAGATAAGTATCAAACTGAGATTCGTGAAATTTTTCAGAAGTGCCAGATCAATATTCCATTGCTTGATGCTATTAATCAAATACCTGCCTATGCTAAATTTCTGAAAGATTTGTGCACTGTTAAAAGAAAGTTGAATGTGAAAAAGAAAGCATTTTTGACTGAACAGGTTAGCTCTATTGTGCAACAAAATACACCACCTAAATTTAGAGACCCTGGATCACCCACCATCACTTGCACCATTGGCACCAAGAAAATTGGAAATGCTTTATTGGATTTAGGATCTAGTGTCAATATATTGCCATATCCTATTTTTGTGCAGCTTGGGTTAGGACAGCTAAAGCCTACATCTGTTATATTGCAACTAGCTGATAGATCTATTAAAGTTCCAAAGGGATGCATTGAGGATGTCCTCGTTCAGGTGGACAAATTTTACTACCCCACGGACTTTATAGTTCTAGACATCCAGGGACCCCAAACTGCCAATGCTACTCCTATCATCCTCGGTAGACCATTCCTAGCGACATGTAATGCTTTGATAACCTATAGGGATGGTCAATTGAAAATTACTTTTGGCAACATGACTTTAGATTTGAATATTTTTAATACTTGCAAGTTGCCACATGTGGATGATGAGGTTGAGAGGGTGCATATGATTGATTCATTGGTGGATGATTATATATGTTTTGAGTTTTATGGTGATGCTTCTATTGTTGAATCTATTGTTGACGATACTGATGACATCTCTTTTGTGCAGGAGAACGTGAAGGAGCTCAATGCGGTATGGGAGCCTAGGTTCGAGGCTTTGCCACCTAATGCATCAATTCAAATTTCATCTGAGGAGGAGGATCCAAAGCCAGAGTTGAAGCCACTTCCTGACTATCTTAAGTATGCTTTCCTTGGAGATGAAAACAGCTTCCCTGTGGTAATATCGTCCAAACTCTCTCTAGAACAGGAAAGCTCTTTACTTGATGTGCTGAGGAAACATAGAGGTGCTATTGGTTGGTCCATTGCTGACATAAAAGGTATAAGCCCTATTGTATGCATGCATCACATTTATTTAGAGGATGACGCCAAACCCACTAGAGAAATGCAACGTAGGTTAAATCTAACATTAAAAGAAGTGGTTAAAGGCGAGGTACTAAAATTATTGGATGCAGGCATTATATATCCTATTTCTGACAGCAGGTGGGTTAGCCCTACACATGTTGTTCCTAAAAAGTCTGGCCTCACCGTGGTTAAAAATGAGAATAATGAGCTTATCCCAGTTAGAGCCACCACAGGTTGGAGGATGTGCATAGACTATAGGAAGTTGAACTCCCGAACTAGAAAAGATCATTTCCCTCTTCCATTTCTTGACCAAATTTTAGAGAGGGTAGCTGGACATGAATATTATTGCTTTCTAGACGGTTATTCAGGTTATTACCAGATTGAGATTGCACCTGAGGACCAGGAAAAGACCACTTTTACCTGTCCCTTTGGTACTTTTGCATTTAAAAGAATGCCGTTTGGTTTATATAATGCTCCAGCTACTTTTCAACGATGCATGCTCAGTATTTTTGATGATATGGTTGAGAAAATCGTTGAGGTATTTATGTATGATTTTTCAGTATATGGTAGCTCTTTTCATGATTGTTTAGCTAACTTGGCTCTTGTTCTTGACAGGTGCATTGAAAAAAACCTCCTATTGAATTGGGAGAAGTGTCATTTTATGACCACAAAGGGACTTGTCCTAGGTCACCTGGTTTCTAAAGATGGTATACAGGTAGACAGAGCCAAGGTAGCAGTAATTGAGAAGCTACCAAGTCCTAAATGTGTGAAGGACATCAGATCATTTTTGGGACATGCAGGATTTTATAGGCGGTTCATCAAAGATTTTAGCGCTATATCTTGCCCTCTTTGCAACTTACTTACTTTAAATGTGGATTTTATTTGGACACCTGAGTGTCAACTTTCTTTTGAAACTTTAAAGAAGTTGCTGATTTCTGCTCCTATTTTACAGGTACCAGACTGGTCCCTACCATTTGAAATAATGTGTGATGCAAGCAATTACGCAGTTGGTGCAGTCCTAGGCCAAAGAGAAGACAAAGTTCCAGTAGTGATTTACTACGCCAGCAAGACACTTAATGATGCTCAGAGGAATTATACGACCACAGAGAAGGAGTTGCTGGCTGTAGTATTCGCGTTGGAAAAATTCAGGAGCTATATTTTGGGATCACCAATTTTGATATATACTGATCACTCTGCTTTAAAATATTTGTTGTCTAAAAAAGATGCTAAGCCTCGATTGATACGATGGATTTTATTGTTGCAGGAGTTCAATGTCACAATTAAGGACAAGAAAGGCGTGGAGAATCTAGTAGCTGACCATTTATCACGATTGACAGTAGGCCTTGATTCAGCAGATGTGCCTTTGAAGGACTCCTTTCCTGACGAGCATCTTTTTAGCGTTTCCACCTCTCCATGGTATGCTGATATCGTTAATTATCTGGTAACTGGTAAGACTCCTGACACTTGGTCTCTTCAAGACTTTAAAAGGTTCAAGTACGAGGTAAAATATTTCTTCTTTGATGATCCGTACTTATATAAATATTGTAGTGACCAAATTGTTAGGAGATGCATTCCTGATCATGAAATAACCAGTGTGATACAATTTTGTCACGATGGAGTATGTGGTGGACACTTTTCAGCAAATAAAACTGTGGCAAAAATCTTGCAATGTGGTTTTTATTGGCCATCTATGTTTAAAGACACATTTCATTATTGCAAGACTTGTGTTGCATGCCAACAGTTGGGGGGCATTACTAGACGTAACATGATGCCTCTGAACCCCATTTTAGAGATTGAAATATTTGATTGTTGGGGCATAGACTTCATGGGACCCTTCCCACCTTCATTTGGATATGCTTATATTTTGGTTTGTATTGATTATGTTTCTAAATGGGTGGAAGCTATTCCTTGCAGGTCGAACGACACTTCCGTTGTGCTTAAGTTCCTCAAAGAGAACATTTTCTCTAGGTTTGGAGTGCCGAAGGCCTTGATCAGTGATGGAGGGTCTCATTTTTGCAACCGCATGTTCGCGACTTTAATGAAGAGGTTTGGGGTCACACATAAAGTTTCTACTCCGTATCACCCCCAAACCAATGGCCAAGCAGAGTTGGCAAATAGAGAGATTAAAGGAATTATACAGAAAACGGTGAACCCATCAAGAAAAGATTGGAGTTTGCGCTTACCTGAAGCGTTGTGGGCCTACAGGACGGCCTACAAAACAATTTTGGGGATGTCACCTTACCGCCTTGTATTTGGGAAGTCTTGTCACTTACCTGTTGAGATAGAGCATAGATCTTATTGGGCTATAAAGAAAATGAATTTTGATACTGATGTCTCTTTTTCTTCTCGCAGGTTACAATTGTTGGAGTTGGAGGAGTTGAGGAGAAATGCGTACGACAACGCTAAAATATCAAAAGAGAGGATGAAATCCGTCCACGACATGATGATCTTGAGGAGGGAGTTCACCCCAGGCCAAAAAGTGTTGCTATACAATTCCAGGCTGCACATCTTTCCTGGGACGCTTCGCTCTAGGTGGTATGGACCTTTCGTCGTCAAAGAAGTTTTCCCACATGGCGCTGTGCTCTTACTAAATGAAAAAGATGGAAGCGAGTTCAAGGTGAATGGCCAGAGATTGAAGCATTTTCACGAGCCTTGGACCAAGGAAGCGAGCACCATGGATCTCACAGACCCACATTCGGGTGGGAACTAATCAGGTGTGTTCTTTCCATGATTCCCTCTTCCTAACATTGAGGACAATGTCTATTTTTAGTTGGGGGGAGGGTATTTTATTTTATTTTATTTTTCTTTTTCTTTTATGATTTTATTTTTTTAGTTCCCTTTTTGCATTGATAACAAAAAAAAAGTTGAGTTAAAAATTATCACCAAAATCTATTTTACCTAGAAATGAACCTCATGTGATGAAATTTCTCGTTACTTATTCACCACCATACACATATGATTTATTTTCTTCCACCACTATTGTCGAATATTTCAGTCTCATTATACCTGAATTTGCGTGCTTGTGGTGAATTTCTTTTTATACATCTCAATGGCAAGATTAATCGATGACTTAATGAATCTAGAAATTATGGATTAGCAAGTGGTATGCTTTCATTGGAACACACCAGAGTTTATGCACCAATAATTCATAAATTAAATGTAGCATTGTTCTTTATCTCGTATTCATTGCTATCTGCATGCTTGGTGTGATTTTGGGTAGAAAAACGTACCACGTCATTTGAAATGATTAGGATACCCATTCTTGTGAAAAATTAAAGAAGAGGAAGTTATCTTGCCACGTTGTTTATGCACACACAAAAGAAGAAAAAAAATGAGATGAATGAGGAAGAGAAGAATGAATAAATGTGCTATTAAAGAAATAACTTGGTTGGCTCGAGTAGTACAGTCCGAGGGGCCCTTCTTGGCCTAATGCCCTATTATCGTCTGATTTGGGAGCCATTGACCGGAACCTCAACTATTTGATGGAGAAATCCAAGTTATATACTCTTCCGTGAATGTTGCTTGATGCGCGTTACGTGGAACTATGGAAAAAAGCGAAAGAAAATAGAGAATAAGTGTGCATGATTAGCGAGGCAAGAAAACGTCCACAGCTTAAAGAAAACACAAGATGTGGTGTGAGCCCCTATGAATAGAGATTGACGTGTGTATGTCTTGATACCATCCTATCTTTGATGCTTGCTTTGCATGAAAACTTCTATGCTCCAAGTTAGAATATTTGATTGAACAGGTGTGGGCCATTGATTTTGTATACTATGAGCTATGAAGTAATGGATAGTGAATTGAAGTCTATTTTATAACCATTTGAGATACTTGACATTCATTTTTGAAAACCCATAAGTATCATTACTTGATGAGCTTGAAATTTTGATATTGGTGTGTGGTTATCTCTTTTGTCGTTATAGTATGGTGATGAGTAATTTGAGATCTGATAAGGTGATCTAGGCGTATTTTTAATCGCTCTTTTTGCTAGAGACTAGCAAAACGCTAGTTGGGGGGTGTGATTTGGGTTCAATATTGCGTATTTAACCCCCCATTTAGCCCTATTTTGTGCTCATGTGATGCTATATTGGTCTCTAGTGCATACATATTTTCTACACATTTATTTATTAGAGAAAACACACTATTTGAGCACAAAACAGTAATTAATGGAGTATTTCTGCACTTTTTATATTTTTCCTAGCTTGGTCTCGATCTTACGATTCCAACGACTATTTATTTGTATTTTTCTGAGATCTGTGCTAATTACTGTGAATTTTTGAATGCAGAATACCATTTAATTGAAGAAATACAGAAGAAATACATTTTAAAATACGGTGCACGAATCTTGGAGTGCCACACAGTGTCATCCCCGCGTTTCCCCGCCGTATTGGACGGCGCTCAGCGATGCGGCGACGCAGCAACATGTCGTCCGCTCGATCCGCATCCAACGGCTCCCATCGCCCGTAGACGAAGCGGAGAGCGCATCGATTATACGGCGACGTGGCGTAAGCGGAGCCCAGCGATCACGATCCAACGGCTGTGAAGCGCCCCGAAGCGGATTTGGAGTTCGAATGCGGAGCGGGCGACGTGGCGAAGAGCGAGCCGTGCGATCGAGATCGGACGGTGGAGATCAACCCCGAAGCGGAGTTCGGATGCGAAGCGCTGAGCGCGAATTTTGGCGAACACGCGTCGCTCCCACGATCGATCCCGCTGCGATGGACGGCCAGAAATTGCCCCGATCCAGATCTACGGCTTGGATTGGTTCGGGCGCGATTTTAGAGCGGGTTTGAACCCGTTAAGCCCAATAAACCCGCAATCTCTTTATTTAAGCGTATTCTAGGGTTTTTGGGCGTATAATTGGCGTATTGGAGCACTTAGGAGCCGTATCTTCTTCCTGAAAAACTCTGTAAATTTCCAGAGGCCTTTCTTATTATTTCCAGAGAGTTTGAAGTCGAAACTTGGAGATTTGGTGATATTTCCTTTAACTAAAACCCCGTATTTTGGTGTTTTCTAGCGTATTTTGTTATAAACTTGATGTATTTTGCTATGGAAGTTGTTTATTTCTGCATTATGAGTAGCTAAATCTCTGTTGTGCATGATATGGAGTAGTTAGGTGATGTGATTCGTGCTATTTAGGTTGAATATTGTTGTTCTTCATCGTAAAAGTCGCTAAAATTGTACGTTTTCGCTATTTAATCCTCTTTTCGTCTTCCAAAAGAAGCGAATACGTTGATGATCACCCCACAAGGGTGAGATTTGATCTCTCCAAAAGAGAGCTTCATACCATATTCGTAGAACTATAGTTTTAGCGACGTTTTTTCATATCGTGCTTGAACCCCCAAAAGGGTATTTTCCGACAAATCGCTCTCAAAAGGAGGATTTGTTGAGTTATATTTAATCAACCAAAGTACACGAATCACTGATCCTAACGAGCCCATATCATGTGCACGTTTCTCATATATTTTCATACATGACTCTTTCGTTGTTCGCTTTGATTACGTATTCACGACACACTTTCACACCATCATCACTTTCATTATTAAAGTGTTTAGTTTCTCTACGTAGACTTTCTATTTGATTTAAGCTTATGGTTTCAACAGATTTCTCCCGAGGATTCGACATCTGGACTCCCAGATTTTACTACTTGAACGGACTCTTGCGCTTGAGAGAAGCACCTTTCGGAGCCCACCAACTATGGCCGAGGCCTTGGCCCTACTAGGGTCAAAGGCCGGTGGTAAACCTGTGATCCGGGCCCAGAAGGTGTGTGAATCGAAGGATGGGGGAGGGATGTGTGTGGGGGCGTAGGCTCGGTCGGGTGTGGGGACAGCGGGCCACTGAAAGAATGCCCTAAGCATATCGAGAGTGATCTGACACTCTTGATCCATGAGTCGGAAGGAGCATCCCTCAGCGGTCCAGGGGATCGAGCTGAGGACCTCAAGTGTCAGACGGACGTAGGTGTCCGCCGACACAGAAAGAAAGTCTCGCCAACCCACGTTGTTGTACAACGTGAGCATCCCCTCAAGTAACCCCAGGCGGTCTAGGTCAGCAAGGTGTGCGAACCTGGAGGGCACTATCGAGCGCTGGGCGATACGCTCAAAAGCGACGCGATGTGCGTCGTCCCAGAACGTAATACCCAGCGGCCCGACAAGTGGAGCCGGTGGTGGCAGTGGGTCGACTGGGAGTGGCTGTGCGGGGTGAACGGGGTCTGTAGGCTGTGGCTGTGCGGGGTGAGGTGGTGTAGGCGGAGGAGAGTCCTCCATCTCGTGGGAGGGGCCGGGCTTATCCGGCCGCTTCCGCTTGGCGGAAGCTCTCCTAGACCGTGGCCGTGTCCAGGGCGGCATATGTGCCCTGAGTGCTCACCAAAAACAGAAAAAGTGCGGCGTGCGAAAATAAGTGGAACGAATATACCGAAACACACCGTGAGAGCAAAATAGTGGATGCGTGCGAAGACGCCGCCTCCACAAAGCCAAAAACGCTCCCCGGAAGCTCCCCTAAGCTCCCCTAAGCTCCCCAATATAGCCTGCACATCAAACGAAGATATCAGCGCGTAACATTCAAAATGTACGAGGGGTTAGGGGTATAATAGATAAATATTGAAGTTAATTTGATTTAGGGGTTCGATTAGCACATGGATCGTCGAAAAATACAAGAAAAAGGAGAAAACAGGGCGAAATGGGGCTACCGGAGCTCGGCCGGCGGTGAGATCGTCGCAGGCGACTCGGGCGGAGGGGTGACGGTGTCGGCCGGCGGTGGTCGGCCGAGCGCAGCAGCGGCGAGGCGAGATCGGGCGAGTGGGGGTCGCAGCGGTCGGGAGTAAAGGGGCGCGGGTTCGGGCGGATTGTGACGCTTCGAATTCCGCGTCGAGCCCGCGCCTCTTATAAAGGAAAAGTTACGACTCGGCCGAGTGAAAGTGTCACTCGGGCGAGTGATCGTAACGGAAATATTTTTGAAAATTCCTCCCCGCTTACGACTCGGCCGAGTGGCTTTGCCACCCTCGGCCGAGTGGAAAAAGTCCATTTGGCCGAGTGGCACAAGCTACTCGGCAATTCTCGCCCTAGGAGCGTATCAGTTTCACTCGGTCGAGTGAAGATATATACTCGGCCGAGTGGCAATTATACTGAAATCAAGAAAAGAAACAGAGAGTTGGGTACATCAGACTTCCCTCGTTTGTGCGCCGCTCGGGCGGACGAACTTATGTACTCGGCCGAGTGGATATTCTACTCGGCCGAGTGACCCCTGTTTTCTGCTGTTTGGCTCCGTTTGGGCTCTAATCTATGTTTTTCTTCCTCCAGTTGATTTCTTCCTCCTCCTAAGCATCGAACGCATTCCTGAAGCGCTCTTTGTCGCCTTGTTCATCCTCCTAATGATAGATATCCCTTTCTTCTCTCCTGTCGAAGAAAAATATAGGACCAGATATCACGAATTTTTCAGGCAAACGACTCAAAACACTAATAATTTCTAAACAAAAATAAAGAACAAAGTAAAAATAAAGCGATAACCGTCGGGTTGCCTCCCGACAAGCGCTCGTTTAAGGTCTTGAGCTCGACCCCTTGGATTTTCAATTTAATGCGGGATATTGGGTGCATATGAGATGCACCCGTCGAATTTATCGGGAAGAACGCTCGGATTTGGATGTTGTGGTGGCGTGTTCTTCCTCAGTGTTCCTTCGTCTCGGGTAGTGTTGGGGGGTGGCTCCCCTAAGCTAGTGCTTGCTCCGGGCTTCGGCTTCATCGGTGACACCGATTTTCGTATCGGTGGATCTTTCTTCGGAGTCCTCATCTTTGAGAGCTTGCAGAGCTCTCGTATTCTTGCGACATCAGCGTCGCCTTCATCAATTTCCATGGAGAGATCGGGGGAGTGCTTCATATTTTCTTCTTGGCCCAAATCTGGGCCTTCTTTGAAGTCATCCTCGAATATTGCGCCGATGGAATGGGGGATCGCCTCCTCAATGACCTCGTCAAGGAGGTCCATATAGTCGAGCTCCTCATGATAAGGCATGTGTTTCATTGCCTTGGGTATATGAAGCTCCACTTCGATGTTGCCGACGTTCAATGTTAGAGTCCCTTCACGTACGTCGACAATGACACCGGCGGTGGCGAGGAATGGGCGTCCAAGTATTAGCGACGTATCGCCCTCCTCCTTGACATCCATGACCACAAAGTCGCATGGCAAACATATGCCTCCCGGGACTTGTAACGGGATGTCCTCTGCGATCCCTACCGGCCTTGTGATCCGACCATCTGCTAGTTGTATCCGCATGTCGGTAGGCTTCAAATCTGTGCCGGTGTTTAGTCTTCGGAACATAGAGAGAGGCATGAGGCTAACACTAGCCCCTAAGTCCACTAACGCCTTTTGTAGAGGGACGCCGCCTAAGGTGCAAGGAATTCGGAAACTCCCCGGATCTTTGAATTTGGCGGGCTCCTTCTCTTTCATTGTGAACCAAGTCCCCTCCTCGGCGAGCATGATTTTCTCCTTCCTCTTTCTTCCCATAATCAAATCCTTTAAGAACTTGGCGTATGTCGGGATTTCCACGATAGCGTCGAGGAAGGGGATATTGAGGCTTACCCCTCTCAAATACTCGAGAAACTTGGCTAGCCGTTTCTCCATCTTTGCTCTAGCTAGCCTCTGAGGGAATGGGATCGGTGGCATAAAACGGCGCTCCTCAATCTGCTGCTCGGCTCTGGACTTTACTTCCCCTTGCGGCTCTTTCTCTCTCTCAACTTCAATGACCGGCTCGCTTGGCTCTACAATCTCCCCCACGGGCTCCTCGGTAGGAATCATGACGGGAGTGGTATCCTTCCCGCCTCTCGTAGTAACCGCAACCACGGCGTTGATATGGCCGGTGTTGCCCCGTGGATTTTGCTCGGGTTGAGCCGGCAACTGTTGAATGTTTCTATTGAGCAATGCAAGTTGCTCCGTAATTTGTCCAACGACAGTTGTAAGAGAGTCTTGGCCCGCCTTTAAGGAAGCATTGATCTTCTTCTGCTCGACCATAAACTCCTCCACCTTAGCTTCAAATTTAGATCATTGTTGAGCTTGTGGAGGGTTTGGATTTCTCCACCCTTGATTGTATCCGGGCGGCCTATAGGGTCCCACTTGTTGCCTTGGTGGGAAATTTTGTTGCGGTGGCCCCTTTGGCGGATAATGTTGTTGTGGTGGTGGTGGTGGTCGAGCTTGATGAGGTAGTTGTTGCGGGGGGTTCAATGCTCCATCATTGTTGGCATAGGAGAAACCGGGATGGTTTCTAGTGGCCGGATTGGCCCAATATCCTTGGTTCCCCGTGACGTATTGAACTTGCTCCAAAGATCCCTCTCCTTGTTCTCCTCCCAAATACATAGCTTGGGTTTGGTCTTGCCAATCGCACATTTGACTTGTTGGTGTGGATGTGGAAGGGGCTCCTTGGGGCTCCGTAATATATTTCTCCAGTCTCTCCACTACCTTGTGGAGAGAATCAAACTTGTTGGCAAGCTCCGCCACGGCCTTGGCCTCATAGATGCTAGATGGCTTCAAGGAGGACGAAGAGTGTCCTCGCTCGTCGCCCCACTGTTGATTGTTCAAGGCCATCTCCTCAAGTAAGGCCGTAGCTTCGTCGGGAGTCTTCGATAGGTAGTCCCCATTTGCCGTGGCATCAATAATCTGCTTGGTCCCCGGTTGGAGACCATTGTAGAAGCTATGGACGAGCTCCCAATCTTCAATGCTATGGTGGGGGCACTGATGCTGCAGGTCTTTAAAGCGCTCCCATGCCTCGTAGAGTGTCTCTTGAGGTCCTTGCTTGAAGGACATGAGAGCACTCCTAATCTTTACCGTCTTGGAGGGCGGATAGAACTTGTCGATAAACGCGCTTGCCAACTCATCCCATGTGGTGAAGACTCCTTCAGCTTGCGTCCTCAACCAATAAAGAGCTTTATCCTTTAGTGTGAAGGGGAAGAGGCGCAGTCTGATGGCATCTAGGGTGACGTCCGGCATCTGGAAGGTGGCGCACTTTGATAGGAAGAGCTAGATGTGGTAGTGGGGATTTTCATGGGGATTCCCATGAAAAGGATCTTGTTGCATAAGGACCACCAATCCAGTCTTTAACTCAAAATTCTTGTCGGCCGCCAACTCTGGCATGGCTATGGACGAGGTCGTGGAGGGAGTCTTAGGCCGGAGCCTATCTCGAATGGAAATAATCCTCGCCATTCTTGCCACTAACTCTTCAGGCGTCTCCCGGACGTTCATAAACCTCCATTCCGTATCGGGTCTCCTCTCCGCTCTGATTCTCCGCAATGTACGCTCGATCTCAGGATCAAACAATATATCGATGGGGTCCGCTGTGGATCTCGTGTACATGCACGGGAAAACAAAGTTTCAAAGAAGTGATTAGCACAATGGAAGGGTTAGATAAAAATAAAGAAATAAAACAAAAAGAAAGAAATAGCTAGGGTGGTAGGATCAAACACAATCGCCTCCCCGGCAACGACGTCAAAAACTTGATCGCGCCCGGGCGTACACCCTAAAGAGCGACCGTGTAGTTTTACCGCAAGCGCACGGTGTAGCGG
The DNA here is from genome assembly GCA_030789695.1 of Scilla litardierei. Lineage (NCBI taxonomy): Eukaryota > Viridiplantae > Streptophyta > Magnoliopsida > Asparagales > Asparagaceae > Scilla > Scilla litardierei. The sequence goes on along the minus strand of CM061138.1, from coordinate 155,913,433 downwards.
CGAGCGGGTATCGAACACAGGGAGGACGTAAGATAGTGCCTTCTCCGAACAACCTGGCTATGGGGACAGAAGTGTAGGAAATTGCCTTTCGGTGATGTTGTCACAATTGTCAAACAATGTAAAGAGATATAAAATCAAATAAAGACGCCTAGGGAATAGGGAATCCCCGCTACTCACCGTATCTCGTCATTGTGATTCATCGGTTTCACAATTGCTAGGGTAGAATGTCAGGTGAACTAGTTGCAACTGAATGTAAAACCTAGCTCACGCTCTCGCACTGTTGCCGGTCTATAGCAAACCTAGGCTCGGGTCCAATCTCTTGCAAACCTTAGCCTAGGCAAGCTAGCATTAGGATCAACGTCAACGTTCAATCGCATCCCGAGCCCACTCTCGTGCAAACTCAGGCTACGACATAGGTTGGGATAGTTCCTACCCGGCCAATCTCTTGCAAACGGGTATCGGTATAGAATTGCAACCGAAAATCCTAGTATCGGTCCAATCTCTTGCAAACCGATACTATGGAAACTCAATTTCAACCCAATTCGGATTTCTAGGGTTTCCTATCGAATTGGGATCCAATCTCTTGCAAATCCCAATCGATATGAACACCTAGCTATCCGTATTATATCAATCCCAAACTAACCCTAATCAATTCTAGCAATAGTTCTACCAAATCGTCACAAATCAGAAATTGGGCTCGTAGGGTTTATCCCCACGCCCTATGACGTTAAAACTACTCACAAATCATATTGATAATGGAAGAATAATCAATAGAAACAACAATGGAATTCATAGCAATATTCAAAATAGCAATAAAAATAGGATTTTTAATAGAGAGGGAGACAAACCAATGTAGCTTTCCAAGAATCCAACAAAATAACACTTTTTCTCTCCTCTCCAATCACAAGAATTAAACTCTAAAAATCTAATCTAAAAAAAGCTGCCAAAAGCAATAGAAAAAGCTCTCTAAACTAGGTTAGAATCTGGGGTTAAATACCCCCCAAAACTGCCCAAAAATTCGTGACCAAACTGCCCCTGCGTAGCTCCAAAATCGTGATTTCCGCTACAGGCAGCGCTGCTCACTCGGCCGAGTGACAAATGTCACTCGGCCGAGTGAGGAACCCTGACGGATTCCACTAACTCTGGGGTCTTGGGGGTCGTCACATCGGGCGTCACTCGGCCGAGTGAGTTGTCGTCACTCGGCCGATGGGCTTATATTCACTCAGGCGGTCGGCAATTGATCACTCCTTATTTTACACCTTTTTTCCCGTATGTTTGCATGCCATTTAGATTGCCCAAATCATGTTTTTCACGATATATCGACGATATTGCGATGCTTTTCACGATTTGTTGTTTTTGTCGCATTTCAGGTGATTTGGAGCGATTTGGAGTGATCTCGAGATGCGCTTACTCCAGAGGGTCACCGACGACCTCCCCAAGGGGTATTTTGCTGTTGGAGAGGAGCGGAAGAAGAAAGAACGACGCAGGAGCGACGAGGAGGCCAAAACAAGCTGTTTGGGCATTTTTAGTGTCCCACTCGGCCGAGTGAAGGAGTCACTCGGCCGACCAGCGAGACACCGCTCGGCCGACCAGATCGGATACGTTTCATACGTGCACTCGGCCGAGCGACGGAGACCACGTCGGCCGAGTGACGAGATCCCGTCCGCCCGAGTGGCGCCCAGACGAAGCCATTCAAAAATCGCCAACTTACTGTTTTTCGGCTGCCTGAGCTTCAGAAGACCCACTCGGCCGAGTGGATAATCCCGACCGCCTGAGTACCAAGAAGCCATCGGCCGAGTGACGACAACTCACTCGGCCGAGCCGCCCCCGAAGTGAAGACCCCAGAAGATCAAGACTTACTGGAAATTTACAGGGTTTCTCACTCGGCCGAGCGACTTTTGGCACTCGGCCGAGTGCGACGCGCTGCCTGTAGCGAAATTTGCGGATTTCAGGCTGTGCAGGGGTATTTTGGTCACAGTTTTTGGACGATTTTGGGGGGTATTTAACCCCTGTTTTTACCCTAGTTTAGAGAGCTTTTCTCTTAGATTTTTTGCAGCTTCTTAGATTAACTTTTTAGCTTTATTCTTGTGATTGGAGAGGAGACAAAAGTTGATTTTTGTTGGATTATTTGAAGAACTCAATTGGTTTGTCTCTCTCTTCTCTAAAAATTCTATTTTTATTGCTTATCTCAATATTGTGATGAATTCTCTTGTTTATTTCATTGATTATTTTTGTGACTGTGCTATGAATTATGAGTAGTCTCCACGTCTTGGGGCGTGGGGATGAACCCTACAAGCCCAATTTCATATTTGTGAAGATTTGGTAGAAATTTTGCTAGAATTGTTATTAGGGATTAGTTTGGGAGCGATTTACTACGGATAGCTAGGAGTTCATACCGATTGGGATTTGCAAGAGATTGGATCCCAATTCGATAGGAAACCCTAGAAATCCGAATTGGGTTGGAATCGAATTTCCGTAGTATCGGTTTGCAAGAGATTGGACCGATACTAGGGTTCCCGGCTGCAATTCCGTGCCGATACCCGTTTGCAAGAGATTGGACGGGTAGGAACTATCCCAACCTAGGTCGTGAGCCGAGTTTGCAAGAGATTGGGCTCGGTGCGTGATTGAACGATGATGTTGATCCTAATGCTAGCTTCCCTAGGCTAGGGTTTGCAAGAGATTGGACCCGAACCTAGGATAGCTATAGACCGGCAACAGCACGAGAGCGTGAGCTTGGTTCTACATTCAGTTGCAACTAGTTCATCCAAAATCTTATTCTAGCAATTTTGATACCGATGAACCACATTTACGAAATACGGTGAGTAGCGGGAATTCCCCATTCCCTAGACGTTCTTTATTTGATTTGATATTTCCGTACTTTGTCTGACGATTGTGACAGGATCGCCAAAGGCAAATTTCTCTCTTCTTAAATAGCCAGGTTGATTAGAACAAGCACGGTCATTCGTCCTCCCTGTGTTCGATAACCTGCTCGCTGCTATACTGTGCGCTTGCGGTAAAACTACAACCGTTCTTTGGGTTACATCCCGGAGCGATCAAGTTCTTGGCGCCGTTGCCGGGGAGGCGATTGCGTTTGATCTTACCACCCTAGTTATTTATTTTTATTATTATTATTATTTTATTTCTTTATTTTTACCTAACCCTTCCACGGTACTAATCATTTCTTTGAAACTCTGTTTTCTCATTGCATGTACACGAGATCTACGGCGGACCCTGAAGCTATATTATTTGATCCCGAGATCGAACGTACCGCGCGGAGAATTAGAGCGGAGAGGAGACAAGATCGGGAAGGGAGGTTTATGACCAACCCGGAAACTGCGGACCAATTAGCGGTAAGAATGGCGAGGATAATTTCTATTCGAGATAGGCTTCGGCCTAAGACCTCTTCTACGACCTCATCCATTGCCATGCCGGAGTTGGCCGCTGACAAGAACTTTGATCTGAAGACTGGACTAGTGGTTCTGATGCAGCAGGATCCATTTCATGGGAATGCCCATGAAAATCCCCACTACCACATCCAATTATTCTTGTCGAAGTGCGCCACATTTCAGATGCCGGGGGTCTCCATTGATGCCATCAGACTGCGCCTCTTCCCCTTCACGCTAAAAGACAAGGCACTCTATTGGTTGAGGACGCAAGCTGATGGAGTCTTTACCACTTGGGACGAGTTGGCGAGTGCATTCATTGATAAGTTCTATCCGCCCTCCAAGACGGTGAAGATTTGGAGCGCTCTTATGTCCTTCAAGCAAGGACCCCAAGAGACGCTCTATGAGGCTTGGGAGCGTTTTAAAGATCTGCAGCATCAATGCCCGCACCATAGCATTGAAGATTGGGAGCTAGTTCATAGCTTCTACAACGGTCTCCAACCGAGGACCAAACAAATTATTGATGCCGCGGCGAATGGTGCTATCTTATCAAAGACTCCCGAAGAAGCTACGGCCCTAATTGAGGAGATGGCCTCCAATAATCAACAATGGGGCGACGAGCGAGGACACTCTACGTCCTCCTTGAAGCCAACTAGTATCTATGAGGCGAAGGCCGTAGTAGAGCTTACAAGCAAGTTTGATTCTCTCCACAAGGTAGTGGAGAGACTGGAGAAGTTTATCACGGAGCCCCAAGGAACCCCTTCCACCTCCGCGCCATCAAACCAAATGTGTGATTGGCAAGACCAATCTCAAGCCATGTACTCGGGAGGAGAGCAAGGAGAAGGATCCTTGGAGCAAGTACAATATGTTGCGGGGGAACCAAGGGTATTGGGCCAATCCGGCCACAAGAAATCATCCCGGTTTCTCTTACGCCAACAATGAAGGAGCTTTGAACTCGCCCCAACAACCACCTCAACAAGCTCGACCACCACCACCCCAACAACAACACTATCCACCGAGGGGGCCTCCACAACAAAATTTCCAACCAAAGCAACAAGTTCCACCTTATAGGCCACCCGGATACAATCAAGGGTGGCGAAATCAAAATCAAAACCCTCCACAAGCTCAACAACAATCCGACTTCGAAGCTAGAGTGGAGGCGTTTATGGTCGAGCAAAAGAAGGTCAATGCTACCTTGAAGACGGGGCAAGACTCCCTTACAACCATTGTGGCTCAAATATCGGAACAATTGGCGTTGCTCAATCGGAACACTCAACATTTACCGGCGCAACCCGAGCAAAACCCATGGAGCAACACCGGCCACATCAATGCCGTGGTTGTCATCGCTACTAGAGGCGGGAAGGACACCACCGCCGCCATGATTCCTACCGAGGAGCCCGTGGAGGAAAATTTAGAGCCAATTGAGCCGGTAGTTGAAGTTGAGAAGGAAAAAAGAGCCGCAAGAGAAGGAGAAATCTAGAGCGGAGCAATTGATTGAGGAGAGGCGTTTTATGCCACCGGTCCCGTTCCCCCAAAGGCTTGCTAGAGCGAAAATGGAGAAAAGGCTAGCGAAGTTTCTCGAGTATCTGAGAGGAGTTAGCCTCAACATTCCCTTCCTCAACGCCATCGTGGAAATCCCCACATATGCTAAATTTTTAAAGGATTTGATTTCGGGGGGAAAGAGGAAGGAAAAGATCATGCTAGCCGAGGAGGGCTCTTGGTTCACCAAGAGAGAAAAGGAGCCGGCCAAATTCAAAGATCCGGGGAGTTTTCGAATTCCTTGCACCTTGGGCGGCGTCCCTCTACAAAAGGCGTTGGTGGATTTAGGGGCTAGTGTAAGCCTCATGCCTCTCTCCATGTTCTTAAGGCTAAACACCGGGACGAAGTTGAAACCTACCGACATGCGGATACAATTGGCCGATGGGCGAATAACAAGGCCGGTAGGGATCGCCGAAGTCATCCCGCTACAAGTCCCGGGGGGAATATGCTTGCCATGTGACTTTGTGATCATGGACGTTAAGGAGGAGGGAGATACGTCATTGATACTTGGACGCCCGTTCCTCGCCACCGCCGGTGTGATTGTCGACGTGCGAGAATGTACCCTAACTTTGAACGTCGGTAACATCGAGGTGTGGCTTCACATTCCTAAGGCTATGAAACACATGCCTTACCACGAGGAGCTTGACTACATGGACCTCCTTGATGAGGTAATTGAGGAGGCGATCCCCCACTCCATTGGCGCTCTATTCGATGAAGATTTCGAGGAAGGCCCGGATTTAGGCCAAGATGAGAAGAAAATTGATTCCCCCGACCTCTCCGCTGAAAATGATGAAGGCGACACTGATGTCGCAAGGATTCGAGAGCTCTGCAAGCTCTCGAAATTAAAGTCTCCGAAGAAAGCTCCGCCGGCACGGAGAT
>CM061138.1:155875645-155907132 GCA_030789695.1 Scilla litardierei | reverse complement strand
ACCTTCCTTCGATGCCGGTGCCTTCTGGGCCCGGATTATGGGTCTTCACGCTGCCTTTGACCCTAGTAGGGCCAAGGCCTCGGCCATTGTCCACCCCTGCCTCCGTATAGCTCAGCGCCTCATGGCGACGACCTTTTTGGCCAGATATGAGCTGGGCACGATGTCCACGCCAGAGCTCTACATGCTCTACGTGATGACACAGCCCAGAGCTCTATCTAGGGATAGCGATGAGCTGGTCCCCGCCGTCGTTATTGATGTCGCGGCTTGGTTTTTGGACCGCATCATTGTATCGGTGGGCGCTCGCTCACCGATATGCTACGGTGGCCTGATCACCTTACTTACCCTTATGACCGGCGAGGACTTCCCTGACGATCTGCGACGAGCACCGGGCCCCACTTCTCAGTCGATTGATGTTATGGCCCGGATGAAGATGCTTCGTCCGCACGGTGAGCGACACTGGGTCTGGCTGCACGGCCCTTACGGTGCCGATTACATGATTCTTCCGAGCCCAGCTCGGACTCAGATTGCACCGGCCCATGTGGACTGGCTGCCTGCGATGGATGTTCTGATCCCAGCCGCATACGTGCTCGAGGCCGAGCAGGCCCATGCTGCCCCCGCAGACCCTATTGCCCCTGCCAAGCCTGCTGCTCCTGTTGACCCCGTGGCCCCTTAGCCTATCCCCGATGTTTCCGATGCTCCTGACACCCCTGTCCACACCTCTGTCGGTGTCGGGAGTACCTTAGCTGAGCCCACTTCCACTGCTTCCACGCCTGTCACCACCACCACTGGCCCTCTGTTTGCTGAGCCCGTTTCCTCTGCCTCACCCGAGCGCCCGCCGACCATAGTTGAGTGCGGAGAGCCCTCTGTCCCCACTGCTGCTGTATTTTCCGAGAGTGTCGTGGCGTCTGTCCACACTTCTGTGCCACCGACCTCTCCGACCGCCTCGCTGCCACTTTTGTACTCTTCTTTCGCTGCTGCTGCCTCCACTTCTCACCAGCGGTGCCCCAGCCTCACACTGAGGCCAGGCCCACATTTGCTAGCGCAGCACCTTTCGTTCCCTTGCCTGCTGAGCCCGTCACCTACGCCACCAGAGTACGCCAGCCCCGACCTGCACAGCCCCGACCGGTGCGTCCCTCTGCACCACCTCCCCCTGACACCGTACTTCAGAGCATTCGTGCTCTCGAGGGGGCGGTGAGTGGCCTCAGAGGCGACCTTCGGACCCTGTCCGCCACCATCACTGCGATGGCTGGCCGCTTTGACCTGCTCCCGTAGATTCACTACTGCCTTACTCAGGTCCTGGAGCGTCTCCCCCGTGTACCCGTACCCACCCAGCAGGTTCCCACCCACACTTCCACACACACTCAGCCTGCTCCCACTTCCACACCCACCCCCGCTCAGCATCCACTACCACCACCACCACCACCTCCGCCTCAGGACAGAGCCAGCGCAGCCCCACCTTCTTAGGCACTCTTGATGCCATCGCTTCTTTTTACCGTTGTGCTGCCCGTCTCTGCTGGGTCCTGATGCACTTTTGTCCACCCCCTCCCCTCACTGTTTCGATGATACGCATTTTCTATATATCTTCATATATCTTTTTTAGGAGAGAGGGAGAGTTTTTGGTGTCACATCTTTATATATGTATCACTCCTATTTCTGCATGCATCATGTCCGCATCATATTTTCTGTTTCATTATTTTCTTATTTTTCATCATGCATGCATCCTCACTTGCCCCTCCCATTACTTGTCTCTCGGTGTGCCACACTTTGCACATTGAGGACACTGTGCCATTTAGCTTGGGGGAGTGAGTTCTCACGTTCTTTTTTCGATTTGCCACCTTTATTTTTAGTTTTTCACACCATTCTCCGCTTTTGCACTTATTTTGATCATTTTTCTTTTTATTTTACCATGCATCACGTTTTTCTTATTTTTTTGTGTGCCGCATTGTTTTCTTATCTTTATTTCTTTCCTTTTCATCTCATGCTAGAGATGAATTTTCTATGATGATGATGACGTGGAGTTAGCTTACTCTATTTGCATGCTTTATTTGTCATGACTTAGACTTTATTTCTGATATCATATGCTATGACTTGCCTTGCATTTAGAGATAGTAACCCACACTTTTTCACATGAAAATGGATGAAATTTTATTATTAGCTGAGTCTGAATATTCATATGTATGCTATCGCAGAAAACACACCAAGATTCACACATTGAATGCCTATATCTGGAGTACTGATTTCTTTTCCTATATCACTTCTATATGCATGAATTGTACATTTCACTTCAGGATGATTGAATGATGTTAGCTATGATAAATCTGGATTAGTTAGCTTTTTTGTGATCGAAACTAAGTAAATTAGATTACCCTGCTGAAGTTGTCGTGCATGTCTTATAGAGTGAACCGAGAGATATGTTTATTTCTTTCTCCACAAATCTTGAACATCATTTCTCTACTTTTAAAATCATTGGTGAATCTCCCCTTAGCGATTCTATTATACAGCATTTCCCCCGCTATTAATTCCTAGCTCCAAATTTCCCGAAAAAAAAAGAGAAAATATTCTTGTATATCGTTATCTCTCTTTGAGTTGGGATCGTTGTGTATATATGCTATGTCAAAAAAAAACCAACAAAAGAAAAAAAAAGAGAGAAAGAAAAAGAAAAGAGGAAAAATCCTCAATAAAAGATCACATCTCACTTTCTTTCTTTCTTCTCTCTTTTCGTGTTCATTTTCATTGCTTTTGGAGATTTATAGAAATGGGGATGTAAATATTTTTTATGCCGCCATGCTCATAGATAAGCTTGGGGGAGGGAATCCATTGATGTGTGAGAGAGTGACTACTTGACGTTGCACGACAACCTAGGCTAAGTAATATTCTATACTCGGTGAGATTATTTCTAGCTTTACGAAGTCCAGAAATCTAAGCCTAGCATTCATATCATGAAATCCACACTTTTCTATTCTCTCTATTCTATTGTGTGATACTCTTATACTCCTCATAGAAAGTATTCAATTGAAAAGTGTGTAATCTGCGATTTGTATACCGCTTTAAATGATTCAGACGATGTTAATTCTAAAATTATTCCGTTTTTCATGATTATATCGTTGTTCGTGGGTTTTCTATTTCTATTTGCATTATTATACTATGATATCAAAATAGAACTCTTTGACATGTATTTTTCATTCAGTGCATGCTATATGAGTAAGCGGAACCCACGTCCTGAGAAAATGATCTAGCAGCTTACCTCTTCGCTTCTTTCTTTCTTCTTTACTTTTATTTCGTTTTTCATTCTTCTCCGTTTTTCATTTTTCATTTTTTGCCGTTTTCGTTTTCCGAATCCACCGAGTTCGCCTTTTACTTATCTTCCTCGAGGACGAGTAAGAGGTAAGCTTGGGGGATTTTAATCACTCCTTATTTTACACTTTTTTCCCGCATGTTTGCATGCCATTTTGATCGCCCAAATCATGTTTTTCACGATATATCGACGATATTGCGATGCTTTTCACGATTTGTTGTTTTTGTCGCATTTCAGGTGATTTGGAGCGATTTGGAGTGATCTCAAGATGCGCTTACTCCAGAGGGTCACCGACGACCTCCCCAAGGGGTATTTTGCTGTTGGAGAGGAGCGGAAGAAGAAAGAACGTCGCAGGAGCGACGAGGAGGCCAAAACAAGCTGTTTGGGCATTTTTAGTGTCCCACTCGGCCGAGTGAAGGAGTCACTCGGCCGACCAGCGAGACACCGCTCGGCCGACCTGATCGGATACGTTTCATACGTGCACTCGGCCGAGCGACGGAGACCACATCGGCCGAGTGACGAGATCCCGTCCGCCCGAGTGGCGCCCAGACGAAGCCATTCAAAAATCGCCAACTTACTGTTTTTCGGCTGCCTGAGCTTCAGAAGACCCACTCGGCCGAGTGGATAATCCCGACCGCCCGAGTACCAAGAAGCCATCGGCCGAGTGACGACAACTCACTTGGCCGAGCCGCCCCCGAAGTGAAGACCCCAGAAGATCGTGACTTACTGGAAATTTACAGGGTTTCTCACTCGGCCGAGCGACTTTTGCCACTCAGCCGAGTGCGACGCGCTGCCTGTAGCGAAAATTGCGGATTTCAGGCCGCGCAGGGGTATTTTGGTCACAGTTTTTGGACGATTTTGGGGGGTATTGAACCCCTGTTTTTACCCTAGTTTAGAGAGCTTTTCTCTGAGATTTTTTGCAGCTTTTTAGATTAGCTTTTTAGCTTTATTCTTGTGATTTTGGAGAGGAGACAAAAGTTGATTTTTGTTGGATTATTTGAAGAACTCAATTGGTTTGTCTCTCTCTTCTCTAAAAATTCTATTTTTATTGCTTATCTCAATATTGTGATGAATTCTCTTGTTTATTTCATTGATTATTTTTGTGTTTGTGCTATGAATTGTGAATAGTCTCCACGTCTTGGGGCTTGGGGATGAACCCTACAAGCCCAATTTCATATTTGTGATGAATTGGTAGAAATTTTGCTAGAATTGCTATTAGGGATTAGTTTGGGAGCGATTTACTACGGATAGCTAGAATTTCATACCGATTGGGATTTGCAAGAGATTGGATCCCGATTCGATAGGAAACCCTAGAAATCCGAATTGGGTTGGAATCGAATTTCCGTAGTATCGGTTTGCAAGAGATTGGACCGATACTAGGGTTCCCGGTTGCAATTCCGTGCCGATACCCGTTTGCAAGAGATTGGACGGGTAGGAACTATCCCAACCTAGGTCGTGGGCCGAGTTTGCAAGAGATTGGGCTCGGTGCGCGATTGAACGATGATGTTGATCCTAATGCTAGCTTCCCTAGGCTAGGGTTTGCAAGAGATTGGACCCGAACCTAGGATATCTATAGAACGGCAACAGCGCGAGAGCGTGAGCTTGGTTCTACATTCAGTTGCAACTAGTTCATCTAAAATCTTATTCTAGCAATTTTGATACCAATGAACCACATTGACGAGATACGGTGAGTAGCGGGAATTCCCCATTCCCTAGACGTTCTTTATTTGATTTGATATTTCCGTACTTTGTCTGACGATTGTGACAGGATCGCCAAAGGCAAATTTCTCTCTTCTTAAATAGTCAGGTTGATTAGAACAAGCACGGTCATTCGTCCTCCTTGTGTTCGATAACCCGCTCGCTGCTATACCGTGCGCTTGCGGTAAAACTACAACCGTTCTTTGGGTTACATCCCGGAGCGATCATAAACCCCGCTTCTTTCACATGCAAAGTAAACAACTTTGCATGTGAAAGAAGCGAGGTTTACAGGTGACACTGAAAGGAAAAAACGACCGACAGGCCAGTTAAAACCAAGAAGTGTCAATGTCTGTTCTCATTGCGTGGTAATGGTGGGCGTCGGCATTGGCAGTGAGGAGTGAAGGTTGACAGTCGTTGAGGGCAGGCACAACCATCAAGCTGTTAATTATGTCGAGGGCCATTCTGATGAAGGGCAACATGAATCCTATCGGAAGTTTTACATGCAAAGCGACAACATTCTTGTTGTCCCTTTTTACACGGTGACGTGCATTATAAATTTATTTGCATGGAAGGTAGGATTCTCCTACAGGACTGTCAAAATTTCAGCCGGCCTCAGCGTGCTATTTACCAAATCTCTCAATGATTCCATCTCCATTCCCTGCAACTGCCCTTCATCGGAATGGCCCTCGACATAATTAGCAGCTTGATGGTTGTGCCTGCCCAGCTGCCCTCAATGACTGTTAACCTCCACTGAACGCTAGATTTTTTTACGACATAAATATTACCTTGGATTTTTGTACCTTCTCGAGCAATCTCAACCGTATCTGCATGCATGTAAAATCACCAAATTTCTACATCATTTTCCACCCAATTGAATAAGAATTACACCTATAGTGTATTTAAAAGTATATACTTACCAAATGGAATACCTCGAAAATCCCTACTTTCACACCCAAGAAAGGAAGAAAATGCTCATGTATCCTAGAAGGTCCGCTGACCGCTGAGATCTTCTGGGAAGATTTGAAGGTGCATTTTGGTTGCAAATGCTACTACGCTGACTGCTGAGATCTTCTGGGAAGATTTGAAGGTGCATTTTGGTTGCGAAGTTAGACTGATTTCATTGGAGTCATCTTCTACCGCCATCCCATTCTCTTTACAGGCATCTACATCATGAAGGAAATGGTCCACGACTCCACATTGAAATAGCAGGAGTAACTTTCAATTTTATCTTCCATTTACCATGGTATATTTCTACATCAAGCAGAACGAAGCAATGGTTAGAACGTGTCCGGTTAAACTGAGAAACAAATATATTGTAAGAAAAATATGTAGAATACCGTGGCTATACGAGGAAGATCCGAGAAGTAGAATACTTGGCAGATGTAATTGAAACCGCTGTGGCGCGACCTCGGTGGTAATCGCTGTTGCCGGTTGCTCCCGAAGGTTAACACAGCAGCCCCTGGCCGCGTCCACACTTGGCTACGTACCGTGGCTATACGAGGAAGATCCGAGAAGCAGAATACTTGGCAGATGTAATTGAAACCGCTGTGGCGCGACCTCGGTGGTAATCGCTGTTGCCGGTTGCTCCCAAAGGTTAACTCAGCAGCCCCTGGCCGCGTCCACACTTGGCCAGAGACTTTGGATATTGCACAGTATAGCTACCCAGGAGAACGGGATGAAGCACAGAAGAATTTTTGGAGGAAGCAATTTTTCAGTGTATTTTCTTGAGGAAAGCAGTGGGATATAAATAGAATTCAAAAAATAGCTGTTATGAATTCAAACGGTCAAATATTAAACGAGTATTAAAATAGGCTTTGAATGCTGCGTATTAAAGCGAGGCTTTAACTGCGTATTTATTGAGAGGGTTTGAATGCTGCAATCAAATTAGCAGTTACCAACATTTTAGAATGAGACGCCATTTATTATAGACGATTTGGACTGCCCATGGATGAGGATGATACTACAGTTGATTTACTGTGAGTCATGGAAAGAACCCGTGAGTCTACAGTTGTTGAGCTCGTGAATATACAGTATATACAGATGTTGCGGTGTGAGTAATTTTTGAGGGTAATGTCAAACACAAAGCGAAATTTTTGAGGGCGTTCACGGTCAATTTATAGTGAAATTGACCATTCAAATTGATGAGTATAAGTCCGTTATCCTACAGCGAGCCCTTCATTGCAAACATCTACGTAGACAATCATATGTATCAGTTTGTAAGAGCATAGGCTAATGAATCAGTTTGGGTCTGTATCAGTATGTACATCAATATAGTTGAATTCGATTGAATATGCCTTCAGCTTGAATAAGTATCAGATTGTTGTGAATGGGTATTTACTGGGTTGGATGAGTTATTGGGCCAACCCAAGTGTTTGGGCCCATATCTGTATAAGCCCACTTGTATTCTCCCCTTTGGCTATAAATATAAACCTGAGGGCTCTCCCATCAGTAGTTGATTCATAACACGTTATCAGCACGAGCCTCTAAATTTTTCCTTTCCACAAATTTTTTTTCCGTTCGTTGCGAAGGCGAAGGCGAAGGCGAGACGGGAGATCCGCGAGCGCGGTGCAATGCTTCCTCCATCGAAGGTCGTCATCCGCGTAGGGCTTCGAGCAACCGTCGCTATATCCGGAGGACGGATATAGAGGTAAAAATACTAAAAACGATACTTTTAATCATACGTTTGATTGCCCCTCCATTAGATCTCGTAAGATCGTCATGGGGATTCATCGTCGCCTTGAAAACGACGGATTTTTCATCCCAAAAACTCAACTTTTAGGGTAAAACCCCTAATTTTGAACCCTCCGGCGGCTAGCCGCCACCGGACCCCCCCACCTCACCGGAAAACCCCCCTCCCTCCTCTCCGGCCGCTCCCCCCGCAGGGGGGCGGCCGCCGCCGCTCCCCCCACTGCAAGGGGGGGCAGCGGCCCCCCTGGCCGCCCCCCTACAGGGGGGGCGGCCCCCTGGTCGCTCCCCCCTGCAGGGGGGGCGGCCCCCGCCTGAGGCTGCTGCCCCCTGCGGGGGGCGGCCCCCGCCGACCCCCCCGCAGGGGACGGCGGCCCCCCGGCGGCCGCGCCCCCCCTGCAGGGGGCACCGGCGGCGCCGGGCCCCCCCAATATGAAACCCTAAGTTTCAAAAAAAAAAAATTATCCAGATCTTTGGGCCTGAAGCCCACAGCAGATCTGTGGGCTCCAGGCCCACAGAATTCAAAAAAAAATCAAAAAAAAATCCAGATCTGTGGGCCTGAAGCCCACAGCAGATCTGTGGGCTCCAGGCCCACAGAATTCAAAAAAAAAATCCAGATCTGTGGGCCTGAAGCCCACAGCAGATCTGTGGGCTTCAGGCCCACAGAATCCAAAAAAAAAATCCAGATCTGTGGGCCTGAAGCCCACAGCTGATCTGTGGGCTTCAGGCCCACAGAATCCAAAAAAAAGCCTATGGGCCTGAAGCCCATAGGCCGACTGCGGGCTTCAGACCCACATGCTATTTTATCTGAAAGAAAAAAAAAATTGGGGGAGGCAAAGGCTATTAACAAGCCTTAAAAGGCAACTTGCTAGCCTAAAAATTAATTTAAAAGGGGGATTTAAGGGCAAAATATCCGTGAAAAATCATGGTAAATTACGGGACAAATATCGGACAGGCGAGGACTTTTTGGGGATTCTTGGGGGGGCTTTTGGGATGATGAGGGAAACTTTTTCCTCTGACAAAGAAAATGTTTATTTTGGGCTCTTAATCAATTTAATTGATTAAACCCATTCACTTTACAACCTTTGCATTGTAATGATTTTTTCTGCAAAAATCATATTTACATGCTTTGCATCTCTGGTATATTCTGTTGGATATTATATGCGTGGTTGTGCATTGTATTTAAAACTTAATAATTAGGAAGATCCTGCGACTGCTCTGCCGTTAGCAACCTAACGGTGTATGACGTTGCCCAGTGGTCCAATAATTATTAAGTGTTTAAATTATTTATCCATCTCTACGAATATTAAATGCCTGTGATGCCTGTGATGAAAATGTCTGATGAAAATGTTGATGAGCACAATATTTCTGCATGAATTGCTAAATGTGGTTTTTGGATCGGCCGTTTAGTCCCACAGTTTATTTCCCGCACTTTTCTTTTATTTTTGAGAGAAATTGTAGTGAGGAATTTATGTAAATGTCAAAGAAAGAAGACCAACTTCCATGGAGACGGATGCCACGCTTGAAGATGGAGATATCATATGGGACCCACGGGGTTTCCAAAGTTGTATTTTCATTTTCTTTAAGCTGCAAATTTGTATAATTTGGACTGTGGACTTTCTTTGGACTCTTTCTTGTGGGACTGGCCGATCCACACATTTAGTTTTTCGTTAAATATTGCCTCCGCATGAAAATGTTTTCTCTGAATTAATTATTAATTCATGCATGTTTGTGCTCTGCTAGATAAATGGCTAATATTGCAAGCGTTAATTTCGAAGTACTGGAAGCATCAGTTAGAAACTATCTAAGCTTGCAGCTAGATGTAAAGTTTCACCTGCGGGCAAAGTCCCTCATCGCTGCTGTGACTGAAAAAGAAAATGTTAGCGATATAGTAGAAGGCGCAAGCCATCACCTATATTCGCCGCCATGTGGACAAGACCTTAAAGGCTGAATACCTTACGGTCGAAGATCCATTTGAGCTAGGGACTGCCTTTGAGGACGGGTATAAACATCAGAAAGATGTTATACTCCCAAGGGCACGATACGAGTGGGAGAACATGAGACTGCATGACTTAAAGTCCGTTGCTGAGTACAACTCAGCACTTTTTAGCATCACCGCACGCCTGAAGTTGTGTGGTGAAAAAGTCTCAGAAAATCGCATGCTGGAAAAGACGTATACGTCCTTCCATGAAAAAGATGCGATACTCATGCAGCAATACCGTGAACGCAAGTTCACCAAGTATTCCGAGCTGCTGTCATGTTTACTCATGGCTGAGCAAAACAGAGAGCTTCTTCTCTCCACTCACAATATACGCTCCCCGGCACTGCCCCCCACCAGAAGCTCACTATTCCTCTTCCTTCAAAAAGAAGAGAGATAATAAAAGAAAAGAAAGACCACAGAAGGGGGGTCAACAGAAAAATGCCAAGGGCCATGTACAGCAGCAGCGAAATAATGAAAGTAAGCGGAAGTTCACGTGGCACAGAAATGACAAAAATAATTCACCCCCACCCAAGAGGGAATGGGACGACCAGTGCCACAATTGTGGCTTGAAAAGCCACTGGTCCAGAGTGTGCCGAACTCCGCATCATCTCCAGGATTTGTATAAAAAGAACAAGAAAAATAAAGTTGAAACAAACCTGATGACATCTGATGCTCCAGTCAAGTTTTCAGCTGACAACTTCGAAAATAATGACATGCTTGACTAGCCTTTACTTTTATCTTAGCAAATTGTTTAGAACATCTCACGTTATGAGAGCTTTTGTATTACGCAATCTGTTTTGGTTGAAAAATTTTAGTAGACAATAAACACGTACGATCTCTTTCAATACAAAGCCCAATATCAGGGCTATATTGAAGATCCAGGGAATGCAACACTGTTGCCCCCAAACGACACAAAAATAAAGGATGCACTAATCCCTCCGAATTCCAAAAGAAACTTTCTAAGTTTCTAGGACATCTGTTGCAACAGATTCCACTTGGAAACAGCAAATGTAAATGGAAAAAAAAATTAATTACCGTATGCAACGTCTCAAGAACAAGGAGTAAAATCCACACTTGAACGTTTTGAGAGCCTTATAGGCCTCCACCATACGAAGATTCGGAGAAAGGAAGCAGAATTTAAACGGAGCACCTGAAGTGCCCAACATCAGCCGAGTTTTTACTCAGGCATGATGGACTTGGCCACCCTGGATTTGTGATGATGCATCGCATCTTATCCTATGGGTATGACTTGAAGAACCAGAAGATTCTTCAGAAGGGAAAACATCCCTCGCATCCCTTACTATAAGGGAAAACTAATTGCAAGGCCATCTCCACAATAAGTTGAAAAAGAATCTCCACGCTTCCTCAAAAAGAATACAAGGAGATAGATGTGGATAAAATCCACCACCCCTAGTGGGCTATTTCAGTACTTCACTGTACTGATAAATGCATCCTCAGAATATCCGTACGTGTGTCTACTACAGACCCGCAACTTAGCTTTTCCAAAGCTATTGGCACAAAAATAAAAATGTTGCGGGCACATTTCCCAGACAATAAAATGTTGTAAATAAGTCTAGTTAATGTTGGGAAATATACCTCCCAGTCTTTTCAAGAGTACTGCCAATCAACGGGAATTGAAAATGAACATACAAGTGACGCATGTTCATACCCAAAATGGGTCGGCAGAGTCACTGAAAAGTAGACACCAATGGATTGAACGTCCATTAAATCCTGATTGCATATGGATGCATGGGGACATGCAAATTCTGCATGCTGCATCGTAAATGAAAATAAGATCCTCTGGAGGTCAGAGTCTCCAATGCAACTTGCATATGGAATGCCACCGAACATTTCTCTTCGGAGAATCTTCGGTCCGCAGTTTAAATCCCCATCGCACCAATACAGAGGACAAAAATAGGTCCTCAACGTCGCCTAGGTGTCTATGAAGGGTTTGACTCACCCTCAATTATAAGACACCTAGAACCCCAAACGGGGGACGTAATTAAGGCACACCTTGAAGACTGTGATCTCGATGAGACGAGTTTCCCAAAAATAGGCCCAGATACTGGAAAATCTGGCGCGAAGCAAATGTTAAAGTGGGATACAAAAAGTCTGACCCACTACGATCCGGTAACAAAACAATGTGATGATAAGATCCTGAAGATCTTACACATCCAGAACACAGTTCATAAATTACCGGATTCGTTTACTGACAACCAGAAGATTGTCAGATCACACATCCCTGCTGCAAAAACTCCAGCTAAGATTGACATCCCCGAGAATGGATGCAATCCACCAGCAGCAGAAGTGGCTGATCCTCAACAGAAAAGAGGCAGACCACCAGGCTCCTAGGACAAGAAACTCCTGGAGACCTTAAGACAATACTACCACAGGACAATGAGCTCCTGTCCACACCATCACCCTTCCCGGAATCAACTGCAGAGGAATTGCCGGGAAAAAGTGAAATTAAGTAAATGTTGTACGTACTGGGGAGGTGTTGGACAGATAGAACATAAATTATCGACAATGTATTCACGTATCATATTGCCATATACATCGCAATGGTGATGATGTTTATAAATTATCGTTCCACACTCCATTGCTAGAAGGCAAACGTAGAGATTGGCCAAACGTGGAACGTGGCAATAGAAGATGAGCTGGACTCACTTATGAAACGTGAAATGTTCGGACCTGAAGTCCTGACACCAAAAAGGTGTCAAACCTGTGGATAAAACAAAGTATTGCAAACATAAGAAAAATAAATACAAAATCGTATGCTATACGGTACAACCTATAGCCCAAGGAAAATTTCGCTGAAACTAGGGATCGAACAAATTCAAATGAGCATGTCTCATAAATGAAGCATCAGTCTCCCTAAGTTATCAAAAGCGACTACCTTACGATTTGGCGAAGGAAAATTTTTGGATATGCTGTTATTGGATGTTGTGACGGCATACCTTCGTGGATATCTTGTAAAGATAATTTTCACATTTCCTTAAAATGCCTGAATAGACTTCGGGACGTCTATTCAAGAAAAACAATAAGTATAAATAAATGTACAACCAAGAGAATCACTTGACAAGTCAATGATTCCTACTAAAGGTTGTCTTTGCATCTGTGCAAAGAACATGATTAGAGATCTTAGTTGTAGACAACTAACACCTCATCGGATCTCCTGAAGAGAAAACCGACATAAATGTACAAGCCTGACTTTTAAACATGAAATAAAAAGACCTAGGCAAATATAAAGTCACGGCTCATAGAATCCTGTTACAAACGCCCAGAAGTGCGTTGGAGATATTATAAGGACCATTGTCATCCAAAGTACACCTACGGTGGTACACTTACTGGATGAACAAAAATAACCCTTCCGATCGCTGGAAGAGGGGGATGATATAACTGGTCCTAAAGTCCCTTATCTTAGTGCAATCATGCACTCCTGGCTAACTGCATGTGTCCCGGTATAGCAATTGCAGTAAACTCATTAGCCAGAGATAGTTGGCACCTAAAAAGGGCCATTAGACCCGAGTTAAGCCTTCTGCGCTTCCTCCAAGGGTCGAAATATTTGGACTTACAAAATGTAGTAGCATCCTCCAATGTTTATGCGAATGCAGGGTACAGGTCCGGTCCCTATACTGAGAAATCACAGAACAGGTACCAACAGTGGGATGACCATCTACTGCAAATATGCAAAGCAACTTATGAAGGCAACATCATCCTATAATTCCGAGATCCTCACCATTCCAGAATCACACCAATGGTGTATTTTAGGGCGCCTGGTGGTACATCACATCCCAGTGACGACTGGGATAGAGGCTGGTTCTGTGGAGCTGACCATATAGTCTAAGACCACATCAGAGGCGACGAAACTTAGCACACCTCTCCAGAGTTTCTGGATTCAGCAGCTGCTTGATGGTGACAAAATTTGTAATCTGTGTACATTTTCGGAATATTGTAAATAGGAGTGATGAGATAAGCCTAAGAGATCTGAAAGCCTAAGAGCTTTTACAGATCAGGGGGAGTTGAGGGAATTTGTACTCTTTTCCCTTAGCTATGGGTTTTCCCACTGGGTTTTCCATAGCCAAAGGTTTTAACGAGGCAAATCAAATCAACTCTGGATCCCGAAGTATCCACCTCTCTGTGACGCTCAGAATCCAGAAGTATTCATGAGCAGAGTCACTTGTATAAATCAGGGGGAGTTAAAGAGCGTTTGCACTCTTTTTCCTTAACTATGGTTTTTCCCACTGGGTTTTCCATAGCCAAAGGTTTTAACGAGGCAAATCTCACCAACTCAGGATCCTGAAGTATCCACCCCATGTGAGACCCATGCAGGCTCAGAATCCTGAAGTATTCATGAGCAGGGTCCACAACTATGGCTGGATAAGGGGGAGTGTTGTGAATGGGTATTTACTGGGTTGGATGAGTTATTGGGCCAACCCAAGTGTTTGGGCCCATATCTGTATAAGCCCACTTGTATTCTCCCCTTTGGCTATAAATATAAACCTGAGGGCTCTCCCCTCAGTAGTTGATTCATAACACAGATTTAATTTTAAAGTTTGCATGTAGTTTCTGAGTCAGAGTGAATAAGTATCCGGTTTAATCTACAATGTTTCCAGATTGAACAAGTATAATAAGACTTAAATCTAAAAGCTTGCATGTAGGCTTGATTGGGATTCAGAATAAGTATGATTAAATTTATTCCCGTGGTCGTGTTGAGAAAATTTGTCATCGATGAAACATCAGCTTAACGCGCACAACGAGTAAATTCTGCTGGTTGTGCGCGTTAAACAATTGTTCATAAAATACCTTAGATGCTCAAAGCGAACAGCTGGCTCTGGCTGTGCTTGTTGTGCACTTTGCGCAATTCAAGTAACCATTATAAATATCATCAACGCGCACAATGGCCATAAATTAGTTGGTACTGGGCGTTGAGCAATTATGTAAGCGGCTATTAATTTTTCCAGCTCACGTCCCACCGACCGGTCAAACATTCTTGAGAAATGCACATGTCTGGTATCAATCAGCTGTAGATTTACGAACAGTCTTTTGTATATTCACGAGAACCCCTCAGTTTGTAAGAGCATAGGCTAATGAATCAGTTTGTATATGTATCAGTAATTCATTATGTATATCAATATATTTGAATGGCTGGGTAATTTTCAAAATGTCATCAATTTGAATATGTATGAGATTTAATCTAAAATTTTGCATGCAGTTTATGAAGTCGATTGAATATGCCTTCAGATTGAAAAGGTATCAGATTTATTTTTAAAGTTTGTCTGTAGTTTCTGAGTCAGAGTGAATAAGTATCCGGTTTAATCTACAATGTTTTCAGATTGAACAAGTATAATAAGACTTAAATCTAAAAGTTTGGATGTAGGCGTGGTTGGGATTCAGATTAAGTATGATGAAATTTGGAATTTGATTGAGTCACTGCGGTGGCGCGCAGTGGGAGTAAACTTATAGCATCTCACAAATATGATCAAAGAGCAAAACGGTCAAATTTATTCCAGTGGGGGCGTTGAGCAAATTTGTCATCGACGCAACTATAGAGCTTAACGCGCACAACGGGCATAATTCTGCATGTTGTGCGCTTTGGGCAATTATGTTAGCCATAACAAATTTGCTGAACGCGCACACCGGCTCAAAGTGAACACCTGGCGATACTTGTTTCTGCATACATTGTTAATCTAATACATTGTTTCTGCATGAAAGAAAACTATAAATAATATTATTCTTCAATGTTAATTTTTTTAATTTTTAAGTATTTAGTATTTCTTGTAATGTTGTAAATATTTTAAAATTTGCTCGAAAAATATCCAATATTGGTCTCAGGTAGTATGTATAATTGAGATATTTCCATAGGTACTAAACTTATTAAATTTGGTCATGTGCCTTGTAAAATACATTTGTAATAAATAGCCGTTACCAAGCTATGACGGTAATAAACGCAACGAAGGGCTGATATCAATTATCCGTTGTGCGCGTCGTGCGCGGTGGTTAAAAGTCATAGTGTGAATCAATATCCATCGGCTGTACACACACGGTCTCACATCTGAGGACTCCACAATCCACATTACACACAAGGGCTTATAGTGGAACCAATTAAACCGCACTCACAACAGAAACAATTTGATTGTTTTTGTTGCGCTGGAAAATAAATAATTTTTCGAGTGTTCGACGGAGAGTAATTCAAGGCGCAAAAAGGTTCGGTATCATTGTCGTGTGGGGAGAGTAATTTGCCTCTTTTTCAGCTGAGCCTAAAATACTTAGGATTACGCGTTTTTCTCGGTGGGATTACGCGTTGAGTAAATAAGATGTTCATTCCCGAGATCCTTAGCATTACTGTAGGATAACGGACTTAATACTCATCAATTTGATCGGTCATTTTTCACTATAAATGGACCGTGAATGTCGTGAATGCCCTGGAGAGGAGTATGAAATCGGAGGACTACAGGCTGATGCAGTCGCCTCCCGAATATGCTTCTCTCCCTGGTCTGCGAAGAGAAGAATGGCCCCCCGGGCCTTTGCGCCCTGGTTGGCTGTTCTGGGTCAATTAGGTTGGCGGTGCATGGCTACCGTCTCTCTGAGGCACAAGCACTCCCTTCTATTCTTTTCGATCTCTTGGCTCGCAGCCAAATTGGGCAAATCTGACTATGGATGAAGCAGATGATAATTGTCCCTTTCCTCCTGGGGATTTCCAATTTTGGCTGCGAGACAAGAGATCGAAAAGAACAGGAGGGAGTGCTTGTGCCTCAGAGGGCCGGTAGCCATGCACCGCCAACCTATGTGACCCAGTGCAGACATCCAGGGTGCAAAGGCCAGGGGGGCCATTCATCTCTTCGCACTTCGCAGACCAGTGATAGGAGCATATTCGGGAGGCGACAGCATCAGCTTGTAGTCCTCTGATTTCATACGCTTCTCCAGGGCATTCACGGTCCATTTAGTGTGAAATTGACCATTCAAATTGATGAGTATACTCCGTTATCCTACAGCGAGCCCTAATGCCTGACGCTTACGGTAGAAATGGACGATGGAATTCAACCAGTTATCTTTTCACGTAAAGCTAAATGGTTGCTGTTGGAAACTTACGCAATGGTGGTAATAAACGCAACGAAGGGCTATCGTCCATTTATAAACATGCATGCCCGATGAATGCCTTCCATATGTGAGCATTTCGCCTTCCACTCCTCGACTATACACTCCATATCCATCTCCTCTTTATAAACTCCATCCAAACCATTAAATCCTTCATCATTTCACTATACCTCGTCTATGACACACAAACACTCCCTCCTGTTCTTTCCGATCGCGAAGATAAAAAGCTCATTCTATTTGTTATGCAACCATTTGGTGTTGTTCGACGCCTCATGTGAATCGGAGTTCCTCGGTGTCTTTGAAACGGCTACATACCCGACTGCAGGTTACACCGACGCATGCTATGACTACACTCATATCCAGCAGATGATGGCAGAAAATCGGCAACGATGGTAATAAACGGAACGAAGATGGTCGCCCGGTGAACTCGCGGAAGTTGACGAGGAAGCACGCAGATCACACCGACAATCACATGTTTCAGTTTGTAAGAGCATAGGCTAATGAATCAGTTTGGATCTGTATCAGTATGTACATCAATATATTTGAATGGCTGGGTCATTTTCAAAATAACATCAACTAGAATATGTATGAGACTAAATCTACACTTTAGCTAAATGCGCACAACGGGCATAATTCTGCTGGTTGTGCGCGTTTAAGTATGATGAAATTTGGAATGTGATTGATTCACTACGCTGGTGCGAGGTGGAATTAAAATTATAGCATCTCACAAATATGCTCAAAGCGCAAAACGGTCAAATTTATTCATGTGGGGGCGTTGAGCAAATTTGTCATGACTTTAGCTAAATGCGCACAACGGGCATAATTCTGCTGGTTGTGCGTGTTTAAGTATGATGAAATTTGGAATGTGATTGATTCAATGTGCTGGTGCGCGGTGGAATTAAAATTATTGCAATTCACAAATATGCTCAAAGCGCAAAACGGTCAAATTTATTCCCGTGGGGGCGTTGAGCAAATTTGTCATGACTTTAGCTAAATGCGCACAACGGGCATAATTCTGCTGGTTGTGCGTGTTTAAGTATGATGAAATTTGGAATGTGATTGATTCGATGCGCTGGTGCGCGGTGGAATTAAAATTATTGCAATTCACAAATATGCTCAAAGCGCAAAACGGTCAAATTTATTCCCGTGGGGGCGTTGAGCAAATTTGTCATCGACGCAACTTTTGCGTAACGCGCACAACCGGCATAATTCTGCATGTTGTGTGCTTTGCGCCATTATGTTAGCCATAACAAATTTGCTGAACGCGCACACCGGGTCAAAGTGAACATCTGGCGATACTTGTTGTACGCTTTGAGCAAATTTTTAAACCATTAAAAATTTGCTCACGGCGCACAACAGCCAAAATATAAATTTTGCCAGCTCACTTGCCACTGGTCATACATTCTTGGGAAAATCATATGTCTGGTATCAATCAGCTGTAGATTCAGGAGCAGTATTTTCTTATTAACGAGCACCCTTCTGTAGCTTGACGGGGTCTTCGATGTAGCCACACAGTTAATATGGTACTGCAGCAGTCACATCCTCATTGACCCATCTGCGTTGTGCGCATTGAGCAATTCCCATTTTCCATGCGTTTTGCGCGAGGATCAATTATAATAGTTTCTCTCTTCTGTATTATTTAGCCCAGGGTGCGTGTCGAATAAAACGTATTAAAAAATCTTAGTGGAGAGTAGTATTGTCGGGAGTAATTTTCCTATTAGCATCAATGTTGATCAAGGCGAAAAATCGATGAGTTTCCTTGTTATGAGCGGAGAGTAATTAACCAATTTTGATCCAGATGCTAAAATAATTGGGATTACGCGATTTTCACGTTGATATTACGCGGTTTGCGCGTTAAGTAAATAATTGTTGATTCCCGAGATCCATTGCATTACTGTAGGATCAAGGACTTATTATACGCTTCATTTTGATTGCTTCAATTCCCCTATAAAATTGGCGGACAAGGAGCACTCATCTTCTCACAACTTCATCTACTTTCTTCCATCATCTTCTTCTTTATTTGCCCCCACAACCTTCCTATTGAAACATTAAGTCCTTCAGCTGTTCGTGCATGCTTGATATAGATATCAGATATTGCTATCAAGCATGCACGATAGCATTCATTCAGCTGTTCGTCCATTTATAATCAGGCATTCCCGAAAAAGGGTTTCCATATGACGTCCCCGAAACTGGGCACCCAGGTCAACCGCCCAAGAAGTACTGGTCAGGGGGACATAACCAGCACATTGTGTCAAGTATGATACATACTTGACAGCCGGTTACAACGACACGTGCAATGACGACACTCCTATCATGTTTCACTGTTGCCGACAGTCGGCAACAACGATAATAAACGTAACGACGATGGTCGACCGAGGTAACTAGATGGTTATAGATTGTTATGGACGCCTCCCCCAAGCTTTTAACAGTTCATTTTTTTTGCTTTTAGCGATCGAGGATCATCTCATCCTTCTTAAGATCATCGAACTTTGTCCGCTCCTTCGGAATACCCTTCAAGATTGAAGCACGAACAACGTCCTCGGGCCCAGGAAGTATCGAAATTACTGTAACCATTGATCCAGACGTTCTAGAATGCTTCGTTGGATGCGAGCCGTTGCGCCCGCCAATGTTCCAGGTTCAAAAACATGGATTTTTGAACCTGGAACATAGGCGGGCGCAAGGGCTCGCATCCAAGGAAGCATTCTAGAACGTCTAGATCAATGGTTACAGTAATTTCACCATATTCCCACTCGATTGTTCTTCATTTTCTTATTCAATTTGGATTCGAACCAAGAGATCGAAAACAAAAGGAGGGATTGCTATTGCCTCAGAGGGACGGTAGCCATGCACCGCCAACCTATGTGACCAAGGGCCGCATCCAGGCTTAATCATATGTATCAGTTTGTAAGAGCATAGGCTAATGAATCAGTTTAGATCGGTATCAGTCTGTATGTACAGCAATATATTTGAATGGCTGGTTAATTTTCAAAATGTCATCAATTTGAATATGTATGAGATTTAATCTAAAATTTTGCAAGCAGTTTCTGAATTCTATTGAATATGCCTTCAGATTGAAAATGTATCAGATTTATTTTTAAAGTTTGTATGTAGTTTCTGAGTCAGAGTGAATAAGTATCCGGTTTAATCTACAATGTTTTCAGATTGAACAAGTATAATAAGACTTAAATCTATAAGTTTGGATGTAGGGTTGGTTGGAATTCAGACTAAGTATGATGAAATTTGGAATTTGATTGATTCACTGCGGTGGCGCACAGTGGGAGTAAACTTATAGCATCTCACAAATATGTTCAAAGCGCAAAACGGGCAAATTTATTCCCGTGGGGGCGTTGAGCAAATTTGTCTTCGACCCAACTTTTGCTTCACGCGCACAACCGACATAATTCTGCATGTTGTGCGCTTTGCGCCATTATGTTAACCATTACAAATTTTGCTGAACGCGCACACCGGCTCAAAATGAACACCTGGCGTTACTTGTTGTGCGTTGTGAGCAATTTTTTGGTACTGAACGTTGAGCCCTTATGTAACGGCTATAAATTTTTCC
Organism: Scilla litardierei; assembly: GCA_030789695.1. Lineage (NCBI taxonomy): Eukaryota > Viridiplantae > Streptophyta > Magnoliopsida > Asparagales > Asparagaceae > Scilla > Scilla litardierei. The sequence goes on along the minus strand of CM061138.1, from coordinate 155,886,813 downwards.
ACCTTACTTGACACTGGTCATAAATTCTTGGGAAAATCATATGTGTGGTATCAATCAGCTGTAGATTCAGGAGCAGTATTTTCTTATTAACGAGCACCCTTCTGTAGCTTGACGGGGTCTTCGATGTAGCCACACAGTTAATATGGTACTGCAGCAGTCACATCCTCATTGACCCATGTGCGTTGTGCGCATTGAGCAATTCCCGTTTTCCATGCGTTTTGCGCGAGGATCAATTATAATAGTTTCTCTCTTCTGTATTATTTAGCCCAGGGTGCGTGTCGAATAAAATGTATTAAAAAATCTTAGTGGAGAGTAGTATTGTTGGGAGTAAGTTTCCTATTAGCATCAATGTTGATCAAGGCGAAGAATCGTTGAGTTTCATTGTTATGCGCGGAGAGTAATTAACCTATTTTGATCCAGATGCTAAAATAATTGGGATTACGCGATTTTCGCGTTGGTATTACGCGGTTTGCGCGTTGAGTAAATAATTGTTGATTCCCGAGATCCATTGCATTACTGTAGGATCAAGGACTTATTATACGCTTCATTTTGATTGCTCCAATTCCATATAGCAACTCCACCACAAATCTCTAAAAAACCCCCTTCAAAATGGAATATCTCTAAAAGATGCTATTTTTGAGGATGGGCAACTCCAACCCACCATCTTCAAATCATATTTTCTCTTTGTTTAAGCTTTACTAATGAAAAATATTTATCATTAAAATGGGTTAATCTAATACATTGTTCCTGCATGAAAGAAAACTATAAATAATATTATTCTTCAATGTTAATTTTTTTAATTTTTAAGTATTTAGTATTTCTTGTAATATTGTAAATATTTTAAATTTGCTCAAAAAATATCCAATATTGGTCTCATGTAGTAGGTATAATTGAGATATTTCCATCGGTACTAAACTTATTAAATTTGGTCACGTGATTTGTAAAATACATTTGTAATAAATAGCCTGTACCAATCCATGACGTTAATAAACGCAACAAAGGGCTGATATCAATTAGCCGTCGTGCGTGTCGTGCGAGGTGGTTAAAAGTCATAGTGTGAATCAATATCCATCCGCTGTACACACACGGTCTCACATCTGAGGACTCCACATTACACACAAGGGCTTATAGTGGAACCAATTAACCCGCACGCACAACAGAAACAATTTGATTGTTTTTGTTGCGCTGGAAAATAAATAATTTTTCGAGTCTTTGACAGAGAGTAATTCAAGGCGCAAAACGGTTCAGTTTCCTTGTCGTGTAGGGAGAGTAAATTGCCTCTTTTTCAGCTGAGCCTAAAATACTTAGGATTACTCGTTTTTCTCGGTGGGATTACGCGTTGAGTAAATAAGATGTTCATTCCCGAGATCCCTAGCATTACTGTAGGATAAATGGATCGTGAATGCCGTGAATGCCCTGGAGAAACATATGAAATCGGAGGACTACAGGCTGATGCAGTCGCCTCCCTAATATGCTTCTCTCCCTGGTCTACGAAGAGAAGAATGGCCCCCCGGGCCTTTGCACCCTGATTGGCTGCTCTGGGTCAATTAGGTTGGCGGTGCATGGGTACCGTCTCTCTGAGGCACAAGCACTCCCTCCTTTCTTTTCGATCTCTTGGCTCACAGGCAAATTGGCCAAATCTGACTGTGGATGAAGCAGATCATAATTGTCTCATAATGCAGAAGCTGGAAGCCTGGAACCTGGGCGGAAACACAAAAGGCATGGTTGTCTCAGATTTCCAGAAAATCAAATGATGTGAAGAGTCACACATCCATTTCCTCGTCCGAACAGATGATGTTGATGATTATCAAGTAAAGCGACAGAAATTACAAAACGAGCAGGGAAGTGACTGTAATGACACGCCAATGACGGCATGTCGCGCCTTTGAACTATTTGAATTGGAAAATGTTTTGAACTATTTGAGTCTTTGGATAATTATCGGAGTAAGCCATCTTATGAACACTTTTCCTTGTGTATGCTTGTGCGGAGGCCCATTTCCAGTAGTGCACATATCATATTGGTCTCTTATATTGGTCTCTTACAGGCGGTGAAGATCTTCTCTGGATTAAGCTTTTACTTCACCGATCAGTTCGAGCCTCCTTAAAGGGGCTTCCTCGAAAAGGTGGATCTAGCTGCCGGTCGAACCGTCCGGATGAATGTTGACCAGGTGATGGACGCATCAAATGCCAGTGTGTTCTCCGTAGGATCCGCCTTCATTGTCTACAACGAAGATCCTCCACCTACGTGCGCCTTAGCAGATCTTGAGGAGGTTGTAACGAAGAGATGCGACGAGGTTGGGGCCGCATGCAGGGTTTAGTATTCTCTTACTGGAAGACATCGCCGCATGCAGTTCTGCATCTGAGCTTGTAAGTTGTTCAAATACCAGCGGTGTTTAGTATTTTGATCTGTTGGTGTTGTTCGACGCCTCATGTGAATCGGAGTTTCTCTAGGTGTCTTTGAAACGGCTACATACATGACTGCACGTTACACCGACGCATGCTATGACTACACTCATATCCAGCCGATGATGGCAGAAAATCGGCAACGACGGTAATAAACGGAACGAAGATGGTCACCTGATGAACTCGCGGAAGTTGACGGGGAAGCACGCAGATCACACCGACAATCACATGTTTCAGTTTGTAAGAGCATAGGCTAATGAATCAGTTTGGATCTGTATCAGTATGTACATCAATATATTTGAATGGCTGGGTCATTTTCAAAATAACATCAACTAGAATATGTATGAGATTTAATCTACACTTTAGCTAAACGCGCACAACGGGCATAATTCTGCTGGTTGTGCGTGTTTAACTATGATGAAATTTGGAATGTGATTGATTCAATGCGCTGGTGCGCGGTGGAATTAAAATTATTGCAATTCACAAATATGCTCAAAGCGCAAAACGGTCAAATTTATTCCCGTGGGGGCGTTGAGCAAATTTGTCATCGACGCAACTATAGAGCTTAACGCGCACAACGGTCATAATTCTGCATGTTGTGCGCTTTGCGGAATTATGTTAGCCATAACAAATTTGCTGAACGCGCACACCGGGTCAAAGTGAACATCTAGAGATACTTGTTGTGCGCTTTGAGCAAATTTTTAAACCATTAAAAATTTGCTCACCGCGCACAACGGCCAAAATATAAATTTTGCCAGCTCACTTGCCACTGGTCATACATTCTTGGGAAAATCATATGTCTGGTATCAATCAGCTGTAGATTCAGGAGCAGTATTTTCTTATTCACGAGCACCCTTCTGTAGCTTGACGGGGTCTTCGATGTAGCCACACAGTTAATATGGTACTGCAGCAGTCACATCCTCATTGACCCATCTGCGTTGTGCGCATTGAGCAATTCCCATTTTCCATGCGTTTTACGCGAGAATCAATTATAATAGTTTCTCTCTTCTGTATTATTTAGCCCGGGGTGCGTGTCGAATAAAATGTATTAAAAAATCTTAGTGGAGAGTAGTATTATCGGGAGTAATTTTCCTATTAGCATCAATGTTGATCAAGGCGAAAAAACGATGAGTTTCCTTGTTATGCGCGGAGAGTAATTAACCAATTTTGATCCAGATGCTAAAATAATTGGGATTACGTGATTTTCGCGTTGGTATTCCGCGGTTTGCGCGTTGAGTAAATAATTGTTGATTCCCGAGATCCATTGCATTACTGTAGGATCAAGGACTTATTATACGCTTCATTTTGATTGCTCCAATTCCCCTATAAAATTGGCGGACAAGGAGCACTCATCTTCTCACAACTTCATCTACTTTCTTCCATCATCTTCTTCTTTATTTGCCCCCACAACCTTCCTATTGAAACATTAAGTCCTTCAGCTGTTCGTGGAAGGCGAAATCCTCACATCTGGAAACCCTTTTTCGGACATGCCTGATTATAAATGGACGAACATCTAAATGAATGCTATCGTCCATATCAGATATCTATATCATGCCCGTTACTCTGTGGTGTCTCTTGCCGAAGATGAAAGAACTCACCCTCAGACGGATACCCTGCACAACAACGACGTTTTCAATCCTGTCATGCTTGCTGAATAGCTGCCCGAACCTAGAGGATCTAGTCATTGGAGCAAGTACAAATTTTCTAATTATTTCCTCTGAATAATTCAAAACTACGTATGTATGTATGATGGCATTAAGCATTCCGTTTTGTTACCAGGATGAAATGTTTGATTTTCCAGACCCGGAAGCTTCAGCGCTAGAATACTGGGATCAGCAGATGCCTTCAGATTGCATGACAAATACGCTGAGCACGGTAACTGTAAACGTGGTCGATGTACACCGCAAGGGCTCGCAGCCAATGAAGCATTCGAGAACCTCTGGATCGATGCTTACACGAATTTCGCCTTTTTCCGTATTCCGACGCGATTCTTCTTCATTTTATTCTTCAATTTGGATGCGAGACAAGCGATCGAAAACAACAGGAAGGAGTGCTTGTGCCTCAGAGGGACAGTAGCCATCCACCGCTAACCTATGTGACCAAGGGCCGCCATCCAGGCTTAATCATATGTATCAGTTTGTAAGAGCATAGGCCAATGAATCAGTTTGGGTCTGTATCAGTATGTACATCAATATAGTTGAATTCGATTGAATATGTCTTCAGATTGGTTGTGCGCGTTAAACCATTGTCTATAAAATACCTTAGATGCTCAAAGCGAACACATGTTAAAGCGCACAACGACTCAAAGCGTCTACACCTGTCGTTTCTTGTTGTTCGCTATGAGCAATTATTTAAACCATTAAAAATTTGCTCATCGCACACAACGGCCATAAATTTGTTAGTTCCTAGCTTTGTGCAATTATGTTAGCGGCTATTAATTTTTCCAGCTCACATCCCACCGGCCGGTCAAACATTCTTGAGAACTGCACATGTCTGGTATCAATCAGCTGTAGATTGACGTGCAGTCTTTTGTATATTCACGAGAACCCCTCCTGTTGCATGACGGGGTCTTCGATGGAGCCACACATTAACTCTACTTCGGTCTCATCCTCATAAACCAATACAAATCGCTGCCATGCGTTGTGCGTTGTGCGCCTTGAGCAATTCCATTTTTCCATGCGTTTTACGCGGTGAGCAATTCTGATTGTTAGTTTGTTACTCGCTCCTGTATTATTTAGCACGGCGTGCGCGTCGAATAAAATGTTTTTAAAAGGATTAGTGGAGATTAGTATTGTTGGGAGTAATTTTCCAATTGGCATCATTGTTGATCAAGGCGAAAAACCGTTTAGTTTCATTTTGATTGGTCCAATTCCCCTATAAATTGGCGGACAATGAGCCCTCATCTTCTCACAACTTCCTCTAATTTCTTATATCATCTTCTTCTTTTTGCCCACACAACCTCCGTCTGGAAACAATAAGGTCTTCTTTTGTTCGAGCATGATGCATGAGGTAGAAATGGACGAGATGGAGATGGATATGGGGTGTAAAGATGAGATGGTTTTCTACTGTTCGGGCCTGATGCTTGAGATAAAAATGGACGATAGAATTCAACCAATACTTTTTTCACGCATTCACGTGGAACGGCCATCTCCTCTTTTACACTATCTTCTCCTCCATCCCCTTCATATTTGTACTATAGATCGTCTAAGACACACAAACACCTCCTCCTACTGTCCTTTCCGATCTCGAAAATGAAAATCTCATTCTATTTATAACGAACCATGTGTCGGTGTTCACCGCCTCTTGGCAATCGGAGTTCTTTTCGGTGTCTTTGAACCGTCGTCATACTTGACAGCCGGGTACAAGGATGCCTGCAATGACGACACTCCTATAAGGGCTACGGTGGCAGATAGTTGGCAAACACGTCCATAAACTCAACGAAGATGGTCGCTTCGTTGCGTTAGTTAACGTCGTTGCCTACTTACGGCAACCGTAGGCAGGATAGGAGTGTCGTCATTGCAGGCGTCGTTGTAGGGTGAAGCACGCAGATCACGCCGACAATAGATCCGGTAAAAAGCACCTTCATTGCAAACATCTTACGAAGACAATCATATGTATCAGTTTGTAAAGAGCATGGGGTAATGAATATGTTTTGTTCTGTATCAGTATGTAAATCCATATAGTTGAATGGCGGGGTCATTTTGAAAATGTCATCAATTGGAATATGTCTGAGATATAATCTAAAAATTTTCAATTAGTTTACGAAGTCGATTGAATATGTAGCCGATTTAATCTAAAATGTCTTCAGATTGATTATGTATCAGAGATAATCTAAAAGTTTGCATGTAAACAAGTTAATTTTATCATATACGGAATTTAACAACTTGCTTGGAGGGACATTTTCGCGTTCTTTACAATACGTCGATAAAGACGCCAGTGGTTGAATGCAGGCCGTTGTATGGCGGGCCGTTCCACTTTACTGTAAACTGCATCAGGATGTGCGACGGGAGGTCGAGGTGTGGAAGACAGGCCTTTGGATGGCGGTCGGGGGTTTCGTTCCAATTTACTATAACCTGCACCAGGATGTGCGACGGGGCGTCAAGGAGTGGAAGGCATGCCGTTGGATGGCGGGCTGGGGTTTCGTTCCACTTCAGGATGTGCGACGGGAGGTCGATGAGTGGAAGGCAGACCGTTGGATGGCGGAGGGACCCGTTGTCTGGGAACGGTGGTGCCCAGTGGGGTGATTGGCATGGCGATGCCTTCACCGGTGATTTGGACCGACACCCCGCGGGCGGCGACGCCTCCACCGGAGGTGGAGGTAGTCACGGAGTAGGCACTGGAGGGGAGGAGCGGTCCGCCCTAAGTCCCCTGGCGTTAGTTCTCCAAGGGAATTCGGGGAGTGGAAGGATGGCCGCTCCATGTGTAAGACGAATAACTCGTCGGCGATCCACCTGAGAAAGGAAGAATTCGTCGGGAAGGAGAGGTCCGGTATCAACGGAGGGCCTATCCAACGATCGGGCCAACGGGAGGTTTCGGTGACGCCGCCCCTGGAGGTGGAGGTCATCACGGAGTAGGCGTTGGAGGGGAGGAGCGGTCCGCCCTAAGTCCCCTGGTGTAAGTTCTACAAGGGAAGTCGGGGAGTGGAAGGCAGGCCGCTCCATGTGTAAGAGTAATAACTCGTTGGCGATCCGCCTGTAAGAGGAAGAATTCGTCGGGAAGGAGAGGTCCGGTATCAAAGGAGGGCCTATCCAACGATCGGGCCAACGGGAGGTTTCTTTTGAGAGGGGAGGAGTGTCTAGAGGCAAATCGTCCCAACACCCTGGGATTGTGAGGAGAGATCGAATACGGGGGCTTTTCTTTCTTTGCTTTGATCAATTATGTCTCAGCGTTGAGCAATTAAGTAAGCGGCTACAAAACCACTCATACCTCAGAATTACTCACCGCACATAACCACTCAATCTCAGAATAAGCTCACCGCACAAAACCCACTCAAAACTCAGAATTGATCAGCGCACAAATCCACTCAAAACTCAAAATTGCTCATCGCACAGAACCACTCAAACTCAGAAGTGCTCACCGCACACAACCTCTCAAAAATCAGAATTGCTCAGCGCACAAAACCACTCAAACCTCAGAATTGCTCACCACACACAACCAATTTTGTCGCAGTGAGGGTGAACTGCCACAAAGTTCTCCACTGGGTCACAGTTGCTCTTGCTTTTGAGGACATTTGTGTCATTTTCCGGGTCAAAGGTCTCCCTGAGAGCTTTCAAATCGCTCCAGCTACATCAATTCTCTCCCATCGCAATTAACGTCTCTTCATCTGTCTGACATCAATCCGCTGTAGATGAGTAGTCATTTGTATATTCACGAGAACCCCTCTGTAGCATGACGGGGTCTTCGATGTAGCCACACATTAACTCTACTTCTTCTCATCAATACAATTCGCTGTCATGCGTTCTGTGTTTTGCGCATTGAGCAATTCTCGTTTTCTAAACGTTCTGCGCGGTGAGCAATTATGATAGTTACTCGCCTCTGTATTATTTAGCCCGGTGTGCACGGCGAATATAATGTATTAAAAAATCTTAGTGGAGAGTAGTATTGTTGAGTGTAATTTTCCTATTATGTGATCAAGGCGAAAAACCGTAGGGTTTCATGGTTTTGCGCGGAGAGTAATTAACCTATTTTTTTCCACATTCTAAAATAATTTAGGGAGCCCCTTTGGAGATGCTCTAAATGTTGATTCCCGAGATCCATTGCATTACTGTAGGATCACGGACTTTTTATACGCTTCATTATGATTGGTCCAATTTCCCCTATAAATGGCGGACAACGAGCACTCATCTTCTCTAAACTTCGTCTACTTTCTTCTATCATCTTCTTTATTTGCCCACACAACCTCCGTATGGAAACAATAAGTCCTTCAGCTGTTCGTGCATGCTTGATATAGATATGGACGATAGCATTCATCCAGTACTCTTTTCACGTAAAGGTAAATGGTTCATGTTGGAAACTTATGCAACGAAGGGCTATCGTCCATTTATAATCAAGCATCCCCGACAATGCTGGGGGGTGTTGCAACTGCGTTGAGAAAATTTTTCCCAAACAACACTATGAAAAATGTGTACGATGATCATACCATATTCTTTTGGGGTGATATTGGCTATGCTGTCTCTCATGTTTCAGGAAACCTGCTGGGGGTTGTACCATGATAGATTGTTATTCCCTCCTATTATGAATTGTGACTATGTATTTGTTTTGCGTGTCTTGCTATACACTCCATATCCAGCTCCATCTCCTCTTTATACACTCCATCTCCTCCATCAAACCCTTCATCGTTTCACTATACATCATCTTTCACGCACAGACACTCCATCCTATCCTTTCCGATCTCTTACACTCCCAAACACAATTCTTATGCAACCCCGTGTTGTTTTACATCTTCTCCGGTAACGGAGTTCCAATCGATGTCTTTTGTCCTGACTTCATGTTACAACGACGAAAGCAATGACGGTAATACGCGAAACGGTCTGCCGACTTTCCAATTCACGGCGTCTCCTACAAAGGAAAAAGTTCCACGTCATTGCAAACATCTGGTATGACAATCATCTTGAGCAGATCAGGGCAGAAATTCGGCAAGTGCAACGTAGATGTGGAGCGCATTGCCCGTGTCGTACATTGCCACAGGGGAATCGGGGTTCCAGGCGTTGTGTTTGACACGGCTACATACTTGACTGCAGGTTACAACGATGCGACTCTCATATCCAACTATCCAAGGACGTTAATAAACGCAACGAAGATGTGCGCCCGATGAACTCGCGGAAGTTGAAGGGGGAAACACGCAGATCACACGCCACTTCATTGCAAACATCTGTGAAGACACTCAAATGTATCAGTTTGTAAGAGTAAAGGGATATGTATCTGTTTGGATCTGTATCTGTACGTACTTCAGTATGTTAGAATGGGTTGGCCATTTTGGAATGGTCACCGTTTGAATATGTATCAGCGTTAATCTAAAGTTTCGCATGCGGTTTCTGAATCAAATTGACTAGGTAAAGTTTCTAAGCGAAGTTTGACTGTTGGCATATTGCGGAATCACAATTTTAGTATGATGAAATTAGGAGTGTGAATGATTGACCGTGGGAACAAAAATTACAGCATCCAACAAATATGCTCAAAGCGCACAACGGGCAAAATTAGTCCGTGCGGGGCGCGTTGAGCAAATGGGCTATCGTCGCAACTTTGCTCAATGCGCACACCGGGCATAAGGCTACTAGGTGTGTGCGCGTTTAACAATTGTTGATAAACTACCTTTTATATGCTCAAAAAGCGAACCACCGACTTTCCTTTTTGCCAGTTGTGCGCGTTGTTTTGCCCGTTGTGCGCGTAATTTTTGCCCGTTGTGCGCGTTGTTTTCCCGTTGTGCTCGTAATTTTGCCCGAGCCTAAGGGCATAATTTTGCCCGTTGTGCGCGTTGGGCTATTTTTTTAGTGGCTACAGTTTATCCCAACGCGCAAAACTTAGGCAGGCATTAATCATTATAGAGCAGAAAATCCGGCTGGTAGCAATCCGCTGTATATTAACGATCCCTGCTCTGTATGTTCACCAACACTGATCTGCAGACTCGAGGGGTCTCTTAGACTATTAGTAAGACCAAAGGTTCCAATATATCGCCGTTGTGCGCTGTGAGCATTTCTGTTAACCATTAAAAATTTGCACGCTGTGAGCATTTCTGTTAACCAATATATAAATGTGGATATATCAGCAAATTTTATTGAGTGGACGAGTAGGAGTTTTTTTTCGCACTAACAAAATTGCTCACCGCGCACAACCGGCCAAAATTATTTGTTCTGATCGTGGTGAATGGTGAGCAATTGTAGTAACCACTAACAAATTGGCTAATAAAGGCGCTCAACGGGCAAAACTTATCAATGGGAGTTTGTGGTAAGCAATTTTGTCAGACAATAACATATATGATACAATAACCCTACTCTCACTTGGAGTATTGGACACACTAACAATGACACATTCTCATCGTATAACAATTTGGAACACAGGTTGATGTTATTAAAAATACCCAGAGCGCAAAACCGGCACTAATATTGCCAGTTCTGCGCGTTGAGCAATTTGGTAGGTAAAGACATAATTACTCAAAGCGCAAAACGGGCAATATTACTGCAGTGTTGCGCTCGGTGTAATTGGTATGATACACAACATCAATCCATACCGATGATGACATTTGCACATTTCGGAAGCCATGATAAAATTGCATCCGCCAAAGTGGTCCATTTTTATACCAAAAAAACTTATTACATTGATAACGTTTTATCTTACAGATACTAAAAAGCATCAGCTGTAGCAATATCCGTACCTTTTACACTATCAACGAATGACTGCATCCTCTGCTCGTAACCAACCGGCCATCCATCGGCCACAGGGTCATGCGATCTTGTCCACACAACTGAAGTCGGAGGGACGTCACCTGCTGGTTTAAGTTGAAGGATAAAAAAGTGATTTCCGTTCACATAACCCAACGTTATGTGGAGTCTGGAGGCTCGGTTTACTGGAGGACTTCTCAATGGAAAAAATGTCACACACATATCATTTGAAATCAAATGTACTACACAGTTGTAGCATGAGGCAATGACATGTCCCATGTCTGGCATCTGCAGCCAATTTTCCCGTCCTGCAACTTTATCAGTAATAAAATAGTTCAATGCCTTCAAATTATTATTATATGAAACCTCACTCAGAACACGCCTGTAC
>CM061138.1:155812883-155875145 GCA_030789695.1 Scilla litardierei | reverse complement strand
ACTGAGAAGAGATAGAAATTCAGACCTAGAAATCTAGTCGGTCCAAGAAGACATTCTGACCGACTAGTTTCACAACTAGTCGGTCAGTCAGTGAACGTAGACCGACTAAGAGGCAAAGTGAAATAGTCTGAATACAAATTGACTTAGTCGGTCCAAGAACAAAAGTTGACCGACTAGATTGTCAACTAGTCGGTCACCAAACGTTCTTAGACCGACTAACGATAAACAGTAGCTAAGGAGAAATTTAGCATGAACAGTAAGTCACAACTAGTCGGTCAAAGAAGCATCACTGACCGACTAGTTCACAAACTAGTCGGTCGGTGAGTCAACATAGACTGACTAACTGTAAACAGTAAGGTGCAAGAAATTAAGGAAGCAAACTAGTCGGTCCAAGAAGCTCTGCTGACCGACTAGATCACCATCTAGTCGGTCAGTACTTCTTCTTGTACCAACTAACATGCACAAACAAGTCCGAATCGAAGCGCGACGCTTCGAGGAAGTTAGAATGAACTTGTACTAAGATCCTAGAGCTACGATATGAGCGTTATGAAGATAGAATCGTAAGATATACTCAAGGCTTAACATTCTATATATCGAAGCTAAAAGACTATAAATAAAACCTTAATAAACGGTCTTCGAGAGCTTCGATTAATTCTTCATGACTTCCAAAACGGCGCAAGAGCTTCAACGAAGCTTTAGGCATGAATACGAGCTTTGAGAAGTGTTGAGATGTCGCTTTGATTGTTCTCGTGAATTTTGGCGACGATCTCCAATACTGCGCTCACAAATTGTTAGTTCATGAATTATTTATGTTTGCTCATCATGCAAAACCAAATCCGGGGAGTCCAATATTCAACACGGTGGTGTGCTCGTGTTGCACCATGACGGTAAATGATGGTCTTCTCCGTTTGTCCGAAAAAAACCGAGATGAGTCTCACTCCTACCTTGCCAGTCGGGTACTTTAGTTATTTCCTTACTAATCTCTAGCACTTATGTACTGTTCCTTTAATTTATGCATTAATTCTGTGTTGTAGTTCTTTTCTTATAGCATGCAAATTCTTATGACTTAATGCAATATGTCATTTGTAATTGCTATTGCATACATTGCTTTTATCCCCACTTTTATTTCACTTTGTAATATGCCATATCCTGCCACCTTTGAAGCTACATGTTTATTCTTATGGTTCATATTATAATGTCATGACATGCCGTTCATCGTTGCTTGCATTACATCAAAGTTTAACATGTCACCTGGTAGTTGGAGAATACGTCGTTGAATATCATGTCATCATGCATTGGATAACATACTATATGGAGATGGTATATTCCTACTAGGTCACGCTGTGACGTGTACCCGTTGATACTTTTCAGGTTGGATCATGGAGTTGGAGGCCCTTTAGCCCAGTTAGTTGGAGTTGAGGGTTGGTGTGAGTGTGTGAGAGATTTGGTTGTATATTCTTGTAATTAGTGAGTTTTGGGTTCATGCTATATATGAGGGTATTTGTTGTATACTTTGTTGGATATGGGAGGTTGTATATGGACAGTTATTTATATATTATGTGTTTGAGTTGTTGGTTCTTTTTGTTATTCTTTCTGGGTTGTCTGGAATTCTACTTGCACTATCCCAGCAGTGCGTAGTGGACCTGCTTGTGTTTAAAATTTTGTATTTTTTTCGTAGCACACACCACCACTTCGGGAATACCTGATATAGATTCATACTTATCGGGTATCCCGGGGAGCGGGGCGTTACATTTGGTGGCCCATACAGGTCTCCACACTGCGGCTGTGTAAGGGTAGTGAGTGTAGTGTTCTGAGGGGAGTTTAGACTTAAGGTGAGTAGGAGTCCTACCTTAAGATAGAGCTCGGATGTTAGAAGCCGAGGTGTAGAGTCCCTGAGGATAGACATGGGTAGTTGGTTAGATATAGAGATGTGTGTATATGGCCATGTGTTGTGTGTGTGTGTGTGTATATATATATATATATATATACATGAATTGTATATCTATTGTCGAGTATATCCGTGTGAGTGTGATATATTCATGTGTGTATCTGTAGTTGTATCTGTATATAGACTGTTATTCTAGATACTGGTATGATTATGTGATGTTTGTATTGAAAGGATGTGTGTTTATGGTTGAATTATGTGATGTAGGTATGGCAAGGCTATGGTATTGACCGAAGTGTGTGTAGTGTGTGTATATATATAGTGTAGGGATTCATGTCTGGATCTTTATGTTCCACTCATGTGTGAGTGGGCATTCTCTTAGTATATTAGTATATTACGTTTATCGATTGTGTTGTGTATATATAAGTGGTGACATATATGAAATGTATATAGTGTGGACACAATATTGTATTGTATTGCATACCCCTACGTGGTGATATGTATATGTGTATGTTTCGATGTATCCTAAGAGGTATCCATGGTTGTATATTTATATCTACGTATATATGTGTATATTAAGTTGTAAGCTAGCCTATGTGAAGTACCGTGATTATGTATACTGGTGTGTACATATAGTATAGATATCTATGTTTTTTTCATAGATATGATGTAAGTGAGTAATAGTATGAGTATGAGTATGTATGTAAATGTGTATACCTATATGAGTATTTGTATGTGTGTGACTATTTAATATATGTGTGTTATCTTTATTTGCGTATATGCCTTGCAGTGCATATTTAGGTGGTATGAGTATGTAAGTACATGTCCCTCTGATTGTGTTGTGATCTATGTACGTATTTGTTTATAGATATAAGCGGTAGTGTGGCTTGAGTGTCAATGTGGGTGTTTGTATATGTGTGTATGATAATTATTAGGTGATGAAGGATTATGATATTTGTGTGTACCCAGTGAAGATGACTTTGTGTGTATATAATGGTGTATTGGTATGTGTACATGTGTATTGTCTGTAGTAATGTATATACATACTTGTGTTGGTGGGTATATAAATAAGTGATTAATTACATTGAGTAGAGTATGTCAGTGTGTATGTGATTGTGTTCTATATGCATTATTGTGTGGTGAATGTATTGGATAGCTATTCATGTAGTTGACTACCTATTGAGTTTACTACAGATAGGTGAGGTGGTTATCTTAGATTAATATGTACTTAATTACTATTTGTGGATGTATGATTTTAGAGATGTATACATGATTGGTAGTTGCATACATGAGTGTATCGATATGGTATTGCTATTATAGTGTACCCCCATGCGTCAGTGTGTATATGTATACTGGTATGGGTATGTATTGTACTTGTGTTATATTATAGTTCGGTGATATATCAATTGTGGCTGTCAATAATGTAGTCATTTATTGGAGTATGTATTAGTTGTATCTTAATTGTACGTATGGTGGTATTCTAGTCGTTGCAGATATTAGTTGTAGTTGTGGGTGTAACTATATATTATTTGTTGTATGTATGGATAGTAATTACATGGATAGAAGTTGTGTGTATGGATGCATAGTATAGTAGTCTGGCTGCTGGAGTATATTTTTCATTGAGGATTTTGTGAAAATAAGTCTGTATTGGCATGTCTACAGTGATTGCTTATATGCCTACTTCAATAAGGGTACACTTGTACACATGTCAGGACATGTGGTGTGTAAGTTGTGTACCCATATAGGTGTCGGTATGTGTCTAATGGGTGTGAATGTGTAGGTATTTATATGTGTGGATTGGCCTACTTGTTGGGTATGCCACCGAGTGATTTGACCGTGTCCTATATTATGTGGTAGTGTGTATGCATGAGATAAGGGGACCCTTGGCGTCTAGACATGTCCCTCCCTAGGTTGACCTCTAGACTTGAAAGTCCGAGGGCGGACTTTGTTTTTAAGGTTGATAGATTGTAATACCCTATATTTGAACTACTATATTGTGTATATTGTTGTACTTGTATGAGTATAGAAAGTAATACATGAGTATTAATGTACATATATGTGATATTTGTATATGTGTATGATGTGTACGTGTGTTATGCTTATATGGACGTGTATTATGGATATAGATTAAGAGTAAGTATGTATTTATAAGTGTGTATGCACACTAGGATGTATGGATGGCTATATGAATAAGTGGATGTAGCTTGGTATGTAGTGTTTATTGATATTGAATAATTGAATGTAGAATTGTATTAATTGGATGTTAATATTATGTGATATTATATAACTAGAAGTTGTGTTATTTATATGAGGTAGTATATATTTATTTTGTGTGGTTATATGATTATATATATATATACTAGTCATTACCTGTGCCCATAGGGCACGGTTTATTTAATGGCTGAGTTTTTCTCCCCCACAAATTTCAAGTTCCCCCAAATTTCAAGTTTTCCCACAAAATTTCAAGTTTCCCCCCAAATTTAAGATTTCCTCCAAAATTTAAGTCCCCCCAAAATTGTCATTACCACCTAGGACAAACTTGCCACGTAGGACAAAGCTTTGTCATAGTAGGATAAGATTCAAAATCTTCATAGAACTGGAAAAAAAATGGCCGGAAGGGGTGAGAATAAAAAGTGTGGGTGTGTGTGTGGGGAGGGTCTATAGGCAAAAATACAAAAACCGGGGTTGTATGTGCAAAATTCCCCACCTCCTCTTTTATCCCTCAAAATCTCATCTCTTATATTTTCTCTAATTCAATTTTCATGTTTTATATAATAGATATCCAAATTCTCTTATCAATTTCTTTTGATAACATCCGTCTTTTATATAATAGATATCTCTTATCCAATTTCTCTTGTCCAATATCTCTTATCCAATTTCTCTTGATAACATCTCTCGTTTGTAATATAGATATCTCTTATCTAATTTCTCTTGATAACATCACTCTTATCCAATTTCTATTGTCCAATATCTCTTATTCAATTTCTCTTGATAACATCCCTCTTTTATAATATAGATATCTCTTATCCAATTTATCTTGTCCAATATCTCGAATCCAATTTCTCTTGATAACATCCCTCTTTTATAATATAGATATCTCTTATCCAATTTCTCATGTCCAATATCTCTTATCCAATTTCTCTTGATAACATCCCTCTTTTATAATATAGATATGTATATATATATATGTATGTATGTATGTATGTATGTATGTATGTATGTATGTATGTATGTATGTATGTGTATGTATGTATGTATGTATGTATGTATGTATGTATGTATGTATGTATGTATGTATGTATGTATATGTATGTATGTTTTGAGTATGTGGGCGTAGTTATGTAAATATGCCTTTTGGAAGGGTTATGAAGCATATGGCATAAGCATATGATTTTGTTTGCCATTATTGGTGATAGTGTGTGTTTTTTTTGTAAGATCGGGTTTAGATATTAGATGGGATTTTAAGTTAGTGGATGGTGTTTTGTGTATATTTGTGGCTAGGTGTCATTAGAGTTTGTGAGAGGATGACAACTCACCCTAATGACTCATCAATTCCCATTACTCTCTCTCTCTCTCCCCCTCCTCTCACCCAAAATTCTAAACGAATCAACCCCAAAATTCTGCCTAAAATCCACGGAAAATTGGGGAGAAAAGAAGGAGAATAAGAAAGAAAGAAATGGAAGAAAGAGAAGATTTGGGGGATCCATGAAGAGAGATGAGGAATTCGAGAAAAGGAGATGAATTGGGGTATTGATTTGGGGCTTGATTCATGGTGATTTCATGAAATTAGAAGACGACTTCGAGTCTTCATGGAGGTAGGAATCCATATCCCTATAGTTTGTTATTTAATTTCATGTTTTACATCCTGAATGGTCTTTCTATTATTGTTGCTGGAAATTGTACTAAATAGCTGCAACTTTGATGACGAATTGCTCCTAATTGGCTACATGATATTGCTTGAAAAAATATATGTTATACATCTTGATGTCCTTAATATTTTCAAGCTCACAACTTTTTCTAATTCGAACTGTAAAATCGGATAAAAATTCAGTTTCTGAAACTGGTCTGTTTTTAGACAGTTTGGACACCTTTCAGTAAAATGAGCAGAAATCCCTGCACACTTAATGAAATGTAATGATCTTGGTACCGTTGAAAAGCTGGCTTCAAGCTCTTCAACTTGTTTGTTTTCGAAGATCCTATATCTGCCTGTAACTGATAGAAAATGGACTTGAACGAAACTCAGTTTCTGGTTCAGAATTCTTAAATTATACCCATCAGGAGAAAATCCACCATAAATCACATATGGCAACGGAGTTTACGAAAAATTGGTCAGTAAAAGGAAAACACATATATCTACAATTTTGTGAATGGACCAGAGACCAATTCTGACTGTAGATAGGCTAAAAGTGATGTTCTTTTTGCTGTAACGGTTTAGACAGATTCATACACCATGCTACTATTATGCTTTGTCTTAAGTTTTGTTTAAATTCTGTTATCAAATTTATCATACGTTATGTCCCATATGATAATAATGATGTTATCAAGCATGTGATTAAATGTTTATATAATTTAAAGCTTCATGTTAATGAGTAAGCTAGTTCAATGTTAAATGTTGATATGTTTTGTTATATACTAGAGGACTAAGTTTATGGTTCTTGAATTTGTTATATCGAATGGAGCATGTCGAAGCTCTTAGTATGAATGCAAAGATGATGGTCGTTATTGAATCACGACATCGGTGAAATTATGAAAGAAATGGAAATATATGAATGCGGTTTTGAGACCGCTGAAATGAATAAATGCTGAACTATTCCATAAACTGAGAGTGAGGCAAAGTGATGACATCGGAGTGCTCGATCCATTCTAAAAATGGGTGAGACTCTAGATGTGGGTTTGGGGGAAACATGAGTAAACTATAGGAGTTAAGGAGCGGACAGTAGTACTTTTATCTCGCCCGATGTGTCACCCTCGGAAGGGGAGTTTGAGAGGGCTAGAGAGGCCTATGGTGTGCTCATGTTGCACCATGATGGTAAATTATTGTTTTCTCCGTTTGTTCCCAGAAAAACCGAGATGAGTCTCACTCCTACCTTGCCAGTCGGGTATGGAGTTGTGAGAGGCCCTTCCGGTGCCCGTGTTGATGGTTGTGGTACCATTTTTTTCACCCACCTTGGGTGAAGTCCGACTCCTTAGCGTCCTACGGTTTACTCGGGTTTCCAAAAATCAGAATCATTGTATAATTTTAAATTAAGTTGAATCAGTAGTTGTACTTCAGTTATTTCCTTATTTATCTCTAGCACTTATGTAATGTTCCTTTAATTTATGCATTAATTCTGTGTTGTAGTTCTTTTCTTATAGCATGCGAATTCTTATGACTTAATGCAATATGTCATTTGTAATTTCTATTGCATACATTGCTTTATGCCTACTTTTATGTCGCTTTGTAATATGCCATATCTTGCCACCCTTGAAGCTACATGTTTATTCTTATGGTTCAGTTTATAATGTCATGACATGCCGTTCATCGTTGTTTGCATTACATCATAGTATAACATATCACCGGGTAGTTGGTAATATGTCGTTGAATATCATGTCATCATGTATTGGATAACATACTATATGGAGATGTGATATCCTTACTGGGTCACGCTGTGACGTGTCCCTGTTGATACTTTTCAGGTTGGATCATGGAGTTGGAAGCCCTTTAGCCCAGTTGGTTGGAGTTGAGGGTTGGTGTGAGTGTGTGAGCGATTTGGGTGTATGTTCTTGTAGTTGGTGAGTTTTGGGTTCATGCTGTATATGAGGGTATTTGTTGTATAAGTTGTTGGATATGGGAGGTTGTACATGGACAGTTGTTAATATATTATGTGTTTGAGTTGTTGGTTCTTTTTGTTATTCTTTCTGGGTTGTCTGGAATGCTACTTGTCTTTCCCAGCAGTGCACAGTGGACCTGCTTGTGTTTAAAATTTTGTATTTCCTTCGTAGCACCCGCCTCTTCGGGAATACCTGATACAGATTCATACTTATCGGATATCCCAGGGAGCGAGGCGTTACATCAGTTCTTAACTGGCTAAGCTAGCTAGTAGTCGGTAACTAGTAGCTAGCCAACAAATGCAATGAGCAACGGCCAGGATAACTAGCCACTGGTGACATCCAATAGTGGCCAACAAGCTAGCTACTACGGCCTAGGCAGTATGGAACTAATTCAAGTAGTTAAGGTCTAGTCATGTTTGGTTTAAGTCCAAGTTATTGATCATGATTTAAACTTAGCTTGAAAATGACTCATTATGTTGTTGGGTTTTCCATGTCCTTAAGGCTATAAAATCGATGTCCGGCCTAAGTCAGACAGACGACGATATCAAAGAAAGTTATGTAAAACATCTTTAAACCATTTTAAGAACAGCCCTAAAGAATTAGTTGTTGTGTGTTGACTTCTCCTCACTTGGTTTTGATGATGAGCAAACATAAATACTTGTGACTAATCCCCTCCAAGTAGTTAATTCATTGCCTAATCCATTCACTAATGTCAAAGTGCAATGAATGACAATCAAAGATCAATCAAAGCTCGTAGAGTCGATTGGGTGATCAATGTTAAAGAAAGAAGCTTCAAGAAGACTTCAAGTTCATTCAAGAGAAAGAAGAGAATCAAAAACTCAACGTAATCTTTTTATTCTATTATTTCTTTCTCATTAGAATGTAGCCTTGAAATAGAATATTCTTGGAGCACTCTCACTTCACTAAATCTAGCCTAGGAAACCATTAGAACTCGTTTTCTAGGACTCTATCTTTAAATTCCCTAACATGTGCATTTTGGACATTCAACAGGCGACTGAAGAACAAATTACAAGCGCCTGTCTCCATATAGTCGCCTAAGAATTGTTCTACAGTCGTCTATAATGCACACGTTTTGACATAATATTTTGGGCCTTTCATTCTTAACTTTCAACAGGTAACTGCCGTACAAAGTATAGGCACATCTCTAGTTCCAAGCGCATGTGACTTGTTAGTCAGTCGCTTGTATCAGCTTGCCAAAAGATCCTAAGTTTTGTCAACTTTCATACTTGTGCATACAGGCGCCTTAGGTAGATTTTACATGTGCATGCCATGGCACAAGCGCATGTTTATACCACTACAGTCGCATGTCCATCCATTATACATATCTTTCATTTTGGTAAGATTCGCACTTGTGCACACAGACGCCTGAGAAAGGTGTCTCAAGCACCTACTTGTTTTCAGGTGCTTATCCAACCTTCATCAGTCCCATGTCTTTGCATCCCTGAATTCTTGAGTTTTGGTAAGTTTTGCACTTTGCCACTCAGATGCCTGTCGAAGGTTTCTCAGATGCCTACTTTTTTTCAGATGCCTATCCAACCTTCATCAGTTGCATGTCCTATGTGGTAAGTTACCATTTTAATTCTCACATACCCTCGGATACAGTGTAGTATGCGTCTGTAGTTTCTTCATCAGTCACATGTGCATAAAATCAATCCGTCGGCTTGTGGGTATTTTGTTTAGGGCTTTGAGAGAACTTATAAAAGGTGTTGCTACTATTCCATTGAGCAACTCTTAGACATTCTTTCATTCATCTCTCAATCTCAAGTGTTCAAGCTTTCATTCTCTCATCCAAAGCCCTAGAATTCCAACTCTAATCTTGTCTTCCAACTAGAACCAAATCTGATCCTCTAGCTTTGGTGAAGACAAGTGCAAGGGCTATTCTCTCTTCTAGGAAGAGATCAACGCACTCCTCACTTTGCTCCTTCAAGTTATACTTCAAGGCATATGTGATTTGTAAGTGTGTATTTCAAATTTCATATAACTTTCGTTATTGGTTTTACTCTCGGTTTGTGAGAGTGGTTTGATTGATCCCAAGTTGTGGGATTCAAGGACCTCAATCTTGTATTGATTACGATTGTAGGGTTGCATCAAGTGGGTTAAAAGGAAAAATCAAGTTAGGGTTTTAGCTTGAGTATCTGGATGGTATCCCAGGTGGTATGGACGTAGGATTACCAGAAACAAGTCTGGTTTGACTTGGGTAATCCGAACCCTTGAAACATCTTGTGTTTGCTTGTTTCTATTGTTGTTACTTTATTATTGCGCATCTTTGTTGGTTAGGATTTTAATTAGGCGTAATTGACTATTTAATTTTATAAACACTATTCAACCCCCTTCTAGTGTTTTCCTCATAGCACAGGGTCCTCACAATTCGTATCAGACCACAAGGTTATAACTATGGCATCTAACAAAAACAATGTTCCTCCACCTACTTCCTACAACAATCATAGCACAAGGTTATCATTTTGTTTTTACTTCCGCCTTTGAAGGCCAATCTATGGTTCGTCCTCCGCGCTTCAATGGCACGATTTAGGCTATTGAATGTGATGGATGGAGATGTTCCTTAGGAGTGTTTCTCTATGAAGAATCCTCCACACAGAATACATGGAGCCTACTTAAGAGGATTACGACAAATGGACAACCGCCAAGAAGTCCACAAAGGTGAACAACGCTAAAGCAATGAACGCTCTTAATTGTGCTTTGGAGCCCGATGAGTTCAATAAGATATGCACATGTAAGAGTGCACATTAAATTTGGAATCATCTAATCGTCACACACGAAGGGACCAACAAGGTAAAATTTTCGAAGTTATATGTTGTCGTACAAAACTTCGATATGTTTCATGCAGGAAAATAAGAACATTGCCTCAATGTATGCTCGCTTCACCGACATCACCAACGTTCTTGAAGCTCTTGAAAAGACATACACACAATAAGAGAAGGTGAGGAAGATCGTCATGTCAATGACCTCAAAATGGAAAAGAAGAACAATAGCCATTGAAGAGTTTAGTGACATGAAAATCTACACCGTGGTGAACCTCATCGGTACACTAATGTCGTATGAAGTGAGAAGGGAGAACCGATTGAAGATAAAGGGAATGATGAAGACAACGGAGGCGAAGAAGAAAGCTATAGCGTTCAAAGCTATTACTTCGTCCTCCGAAAGTTATGAGTCCAGTGACGAGATGGATTTGGAAGTAATGGCACTCATGGAAAATAAGTTCCAATGCTTCTTTCGTAAAGGTAAATTTCCATCCAAATCCAAATTCGATCCCACTAACAATTCTTCTTCTCTTTGTTTTAAGTGCAACAAACCGGAGCACATCAAGACGGATTGCCCAATGCTAAAGAACAAGGAGAAGTGGAAAGCACTGAAGTACCATAAGTCTGTCAAATACAAGAAGGATAAGAAGAAAGGACTCGTTGGCAGTTCGATGATTCGAGTGAGGACTTCTCAAGTGAATCCGAGGATGAGAAGGGTGAGAGTGCACACATGTGCTTCATGGCACGTGAGGATACACCCTCTGATGAGAGCTTTAGTGAGAGTGATGAACCCGAGGTAACTATGGATGAATGTCGTATTGCAAATGAAGAATTATTTTCTAAGTATCAATCTCGTATGCTTAAATATATCAAGTCTAGGAAGATAAAGTCTAGTAAGTCATCCACACCACTCATCACCAACAATGATACCATTGTTGAAACACTCACACTTGAGAAAGCTAATTTGGACACTTAAAATAGCTTGTTGAGAAATGAGGTGAATTCCCTCAAGTCTCAACTTGATCATATATCCATTGTGCATTGCAATGATTGTGAGATTGAAAATCTTCAATCTTAAAACAAAAGTTTGGGTATTGATAATGATTCTCTCAAAGCCCAAGTGCACGAGCTCACCACACTTGTGTCCACCTTGGACACTACCATTTCTTCTCTTGAGAAGAAATATGAGCTCATTTCCTCCATTGTTAAATGATTCAACAAAGGAAAAGGAAAATTGGATTATTTGCTTTCAATCCAATTTCCGACCACATATCGTGTTGGACTTGGTTACTCGAAGGCAATTGCATCCAAAACTAGCAACAACTATAGTGGTGTCGCTATAAAATTTGTGAGGCCTTCTCCGGTGCATCCATAAGTGGTGACCAAAACACCTTGGGTAGTAAACCTACCAAGAAGTTCATCACTTCACACGCTCCCTCTTTTGCAAAGAAACCCACCAAGTGTGAAAACCAAAAGAAGGGACATGTTTTCATGTACACTGATCGCTCCCGGATATACACCCGAAAAACAATTGCAGTTTTATCGCAAGCACACAGTTAAGTGGTAAGCAGTTTATCAAACACGAGGAGGGACTAATGACGGTACTATATCTTAATCACTAAGCTATTGGTGGAAAGGTGATTTTAGGATGTTGGTATCACAATTGTTCAATTATCAATTCAATTCAATATTATAAAAAATGTCTAGGGGTAGGGAATCCCCACTACGGATCGGCATGCATCTCTGTGAATCGCGAATCTCAATGTTGCAAGATTTGAATTGAGGTGAACTAGTCGTAACTGAATAGAGAACCAAGCTCACGCTCTCGCGCTATTGCAGGTTTATAGCAACCTAGATCAGAGCCCACTCTCGAGCAAACCCTAATCTAAGCCACTAGCATTAAGATTGACATCATCGTCCAATCGCACCTCGAGCCCACTCTCGTGCAAACTCGAGTTATGATCTAGATTGTGATAGCTCGTATTCGTCCAATCTCTTGCAAACAAATATGGGTATAGACTTATAATAAAAATGCTAGCTTTGGTCCAATATCTTGCAAACCAAACCTAGTGAATTTCGATTATAAATCTAAATCGAATATTTAGACCTTCCCATTGATCAGAGCCCAATCTCTTGCAAACTCCAGATCAATGGAAATTCCTAGCTATCCATAATAAATCAATTACAATCTAATCTTCTAGTATTCTTACAACATAGAAATTCATTCATCACAAATCTAGCATTAGATCCATAGGGTTCATCCCCTTCCCAAGAACAAAGGATCTACTCACAATTCATCGAAACAATAGCAAAATCAATAATAGAAAACATATCTCAATTCAGATCTAGAAGGAAACAATTCATAAAGTGCAAATATTTAAAAGAAATAGACAAACCAGATCTGAGTTCTTCAATCCCCAAAGCTGAATTCAAATTAAAAATTAATCTAAAAACTATTCTCAGGTCTCCCTCCTTAAGCTGGGATAAAAAATGGGCTTAAATACATGCCCAAATCGTCAAAATAAACCTGACAGAACTGCCCATGCGTAGCCCAAAACTTTAGTTTCCAACCCAGGCTGGCGACGCTACTCGGCCGAGTGGAAATCACACTCGGCCGAGTGCCAGTTCCGAATAAAAATAGAGAAGTTGGAGGGTTTGGGCACTTGGCACTCTGCGACACTCGGCCGAGTGGGGTTCCTCACTCGGTCGAGTGGACTTCCTACTCGGCCGAGTGGATCTTCTCCTGCACTTCCCAGAATCCCAGAGAGCCTGGCATGTTTTCCTTTAGAAAATGTGACCTCACTAGGGCGAGGGGAGTTCTCTACTCTGCCGAGTGGAATTAACCACTCGGGCAAGTACATTGCGGCACAAGGTGTCTGACGTGCGTCTATATTTCATATATTCACGCACGTTTTCTTTTGTGTTCCTCCGTGTTTTCCACCGTCTCTTATTCGTTTTCGTATGTTTTCCCGTTTTCTTTCACTTTTCTTTGTTTGTCCATGATTGCAGGAGTTCGACCACGTAGGGGACCTTTTACGATGATATCCCAAGTCCCCGGAGCAATGGGAGAAGTCACGCGTGATCCAGGGGGTCAAACGGTGAAGTATTCATCTTTCTGCCCCTCACCCGGTCGGTTGGTCATCTCCAACCGATCCGGTGATGCACGCGTGCACCAACCGGTCGCTACCGCAGCTCACGAAGAAGTCACCCGACCGGTTCACAGACCGGTTCTGCGGGCAGCTGTTCTCTGTCTTTTTGAGCAGAATTCCAACCGATCGGATGACTCTCACCCGATCGGTTCATCTGTAGCTGAGAAAAAGAGCTAAAGACACGGGCGTCGAACCGACCGGTTCACCCGACTGCTCCAAGATCCAACCGGTCGCTCAAGAACTCACCCGATCGGTTCGTGAGATCGGGTGAAAACTCGCCGTTTTCTGTAATTTATCTGTAACGGATCAACCGATCGGTTGACTTGTCACCCGATCGGTTGATCCGAAAATCTATATATAGGACCCCTAGGGTTCCAGAAACGGGAGAGTTGTATTTTTTTACTGTTTTATTTCCTTGTGACGGCTGTAATTGTTACTCTTAAGTAAGTTTTCAGATCTTTCTAATTTTTTAGTATTGTCTTTACTACTCCTTTACTTCCGCATTGCAATTGTCTGATTATGATTCTAACGGTTAAATTTCATTTAGATTGCTTTTTCATGAATTTTTGTGAGTAGTTCCCAAATCTGGGATTTTGGTGGAAGCCCCTTCGGGGGCTCTTCCCGATGCGTCCATAGGGTTAGGAAATCGATAGGGAGTAGGAATCTAACGGTTACGCGGGGCGTTTCATTGTCATCGGCGGGAAAAAGACCGCCTTTGACCGTCGGGCCAAGGGGGAATAAACTTGGCGGTTGACTCCCTAGCCAAAGCTCACGCCTTTAGCGTAGACGCCGAATCCTAGCACGCGGGAGCGGCAGGATGAGACGTCGGGAGATATCGTTGCGGACTTAGTGCTCCCGGGATCGATCAGTGTTTATGGACACGGGAGTGCCCACTGATCGAATCCGGGAAGTCCGGTGTATCATCCTGGGCACCGACCGGAATATCGGGCCCATGGGACGCCGGTACCACTTTCAGAGGCAACGTCTCACCATTAGACCCTAATCCCGATCGCTATCCATACCCGTAGGCCGTAGCGACGAGAGTCTCTCGTCGGGTCGGAAACCAAAGTCCCGGGTTTACTTTCTTTTTGTTCATACGCTTTCATTTCCTTTCGTGACAACCAACAACCGATTCGGGCTAGCTCGCCCCTCAGGGTGATTTAGGTCCTACCTGACCCAAGCACAACCTCGCCTCCCTGAGTTCGATATTCCCGCACCCTACACTAACCGTGAAACTTGCGCTAAACGACACCGCGCCGCCGCGACGCAAGCGGGGCGCCGGTCAAGTTTATGGCGCCGTTGCCGGGGAGGCAACATGCTTGATATTTTAGGATCTTGAAAACCCTCGTGTCTAGCTCATATCCCTACCTCGCGATAATTTTCGCATTCTCCTTTTTCTTTTTCTTATTTGTTTTTCTTATTTTTATTTCTTATTTTATCTGTTTCTTTCCCACTTGTCGCTTCACGGGTGTTTGTTGTTTTTCATGCGCAGGAGTTCAAGGAGTCTTGACGACTTGATTCCCCTCGATCCAGAGATTAACGCCACCCTTAGGCGTTTGGCCGCCGAGAAGCGAAGAAGGGAAGATCCCGAATCCATGGAGGAGAACACCCCACCTCAGAAGTCTCTGCTGGAATACTCGATGCCATCTATCGAGTCCACTTCCGCCATCCGTCCTCCAGCTATCACGGCCCAGAGCTTTGAGCTGAAGCCGTCATTGGTGACATGGATCCAGCAGGATCAGTTTGCGGGTGCACCCATGGAGAGCCCGATAGAGCACCTGGACTCCTTCTTGGAGAAGTGTGACACCTTCCGAATTAATGGTGTCACTACAGAGGCTATCCGTCTGAAGCTGTTCCCCTTCTCTTTACGGGACAAAGCCAAGCAATGGTTAAGGGGGAAGGACCCCAACACTTTCAACACCTGGGAGAAGCTCTCCAACGCTTTTCTGACGAAGTTCTTTCCTCCGGGGAAGACCATGAAGTTGAGGAGTGAGATCTCCTCCTTCTCCCAGGCCAGCCACGAGTCCTTGCATGAGGCTTGGACGAGATATAAAGAGATGCAAAGAAGATGCCCTCACCATGAGCTTCCGAAGTGGCAGATTATCAATCTGTTCTACAATGGGTTGAGGGATGACCTTAAATCTTCTATGGACGCCGCGGCTGGGGGTTCCTTCATGTCCCGAAGCGAGGAAGATGCCGGGAATATTCTGGAAAACATGGCATCCAACAATGAGCGGTGGTGCGACGAGAGAGCCACACCAAGAACTGGGGGTATACACAGAGTCGAGGACGTCGACAAACTTTCAAGCAAGTTCGATTTGCTTTCGACCCAGATCTTCGCATTGATGGTAGGAGCCGGTGGGGCCGGTACACAGCAAGTTTCTGCGGTAGAGTCCGAATTCCTTGGGGAATTCGACGGTGGTGACATCTCACCACCGTTGGATCAGGCGAGCGCACTATTTTACAACCCCACGGGGAATGCGCCATATCCACCAAGGACAAATTCCAACCCGGCCTACTCTCCCAACAACCGGAACCACCCGAATTTCAGTTACCGCCCACCATTTCAGTCCTCGCCGCCTCAGCAGCCGCAGCAACAAGCTTATCAGCCGGCTATGCCACAGCAGAGTCAGTTTCAGCAGCAACCATCTCAGCAACAATCCTACGTCCCCAGGAATCAGCAGCCGTTCCAGCAGCAGCAGCAGTATGGCCAACAGAGAGCCGTCTCTCCGGCTGAGTCTCTTTTGACTCAATATATTACCAACCAGGAGAGATTCAACCAAAAGATGGAAATGGGTCAGCGGACCCTCACGGACCAAGTAACCCAGCTGGGGTTACAAGTGGCGAACCTTGCAAGGTCACAAAACCAATTACCGCCACAACCGGAGGTGAACCCGAGGGGAGCACCCCAGACATTGGCACTCGTGCACGAGCACGCGAATGTGTCCGCTATCGTTCTGAGAAGCGGGACACAAATTCCTACTAGAGTGCCCCCTAGCAACCCGGAAGCACCATTGGTCGTTGAGAGACCGACTGAAAAATTAAATGACACCGGTGCTTCGTCATCAAATCCCATGACTCCGGAGGGAATGTCTGAAGAAGAGAAGAAGAAGGAGGAAGAGAGCCCAAGAGTATATAAACCCGTTGTGCCATTTCCACAACAGTTGGCTCAGGCGAAAATTGATGAGAAATATGGGAAGTTCTTCGCCATGGTCAAGGACCTAAGGTTGCAAATCCCCTTCTTGGAGGCAATTGAGACAATCCCCTCCTATGCAAAATTCTTGAAAGATTTGGTGACCAAAGGGTCGAGAAAAGAGAAAGTGGTGCTGATGGCAGAATGTAGCGCTCTTATCCAGAGGGATAACCCGCCAAAGCTCAAGGACCCGGGGAGCTTCTCTCTCCCTTGCACGATCGGGGCTGTGAAGATTAATCGTGCACTCGTCGATCTAGGAGCGAGTGTTAGCTTGATGCCCTTGTCGATGTACAGAAGGATAGGAATGGGTGATTTGGAGCCCACCGGGATGACCCTACAACTAGCTGACCGGTCGGTCAAATACCCGGTGGGAATTGTTGATGATCTCCCCGTGAATGTGAGAGGGGTGCATGTGCCTGTGGACTTTGTAGTCATGGACATGCCCGAAGACGCACACACCCCCATTATCCTGGGACGGCCTTTCATGGCCACTGCTGGCGTTCTTATAGATGTGAAGAACGGAAAACTCTCCTTAAACGTCAGCGGAGAGAAAGTTGAGTTTGACCTGGGACTATCCATGAAGCCCCCCGACCCTCCTGATGACCTCCGGTGTAATTTGCTGGAGATAGAAGAAGAAAAGGCTGTAGAGGAGAGCTCCTGGGAGATTCTCCTGAGAAACCCCCCCCGATGACTTGGGGAATTCTGAAGATGAAGAAGGCCCCGAAGACAAAGAAGCTGCTGGAAGACCGAGTGCAGCGAGAACGACCCCTCCCGGGTTCCCCAAGTTTCCCCCTGTAAGGAGAACATGGAAAGAGCTCACGGACCTCACTAAAGACGAGGTCCGGATCCTGAAAAAGATGGCGGGAAGCGCCAACACCAAGGAAAAGCCCCCGGACCCCAAGAACAAAGGGGAGGTAGTCGAGCAAGTATTTTTCCAGTCGCTTACAACTCCTAGCGCCTTCAGCTCCACCGAGAAAGAGATGCCGAAATTAGGGCATCACCCGTATCAGCCACCATGAGCATCTCTTGCGGGCGTCGAGCCAACGACGTTAAACAAGTGCGCTTCATGGGAGGCAACCCATGTTCTAAACTTTTTCTCAAATTTTTAGCGTTATTTTTTTTACTTTATTTTCTCTATTTTTATAAAAAAAATCAGCCGCGAGGACATCCGTTCGGGGACTTAATCAAATCTCTTGGTTTTTGCAGGAAACAAGCCTCAACCGATCGGGTGACATCTCACCCGATCGGTTGGGATGTATCAGATACATGCCGAGATCTGTCCCCATATGACCCGATCGGTTGAGTAATGAAGAGACCGGGTGGCAGACCGGGTGAGCTGGGGAGAACTCTCGGAAAATTTTGGGGAATATCAACCGATCGGTTGAGTTTGAGCGCGATCGGTTGACCTGACCGGGTGAGAAGCCCTAAGTTCTCGGGAAATTTAGTGGAGCGGCCAACCGATCGGTTGACAAGTCAACCGATCGGTTCGCCTGTAGCATTTCTTCGGTAAAATTTTCGACCTAACCGTCAACCGACCGGGTGACAAGTCACCCGATCGGTTCGACTTAAAACCCTATAAATACCCCCGACACCCGCTCGTTTCCGCCCTCGCCCGATCGTGAATCTCACCGTCGATTCGCCTTCCCCTCTTCGCCAACAACCGATCTTCACTCCCCCACGCCCTCTACTCCCCCATTACTCCCACTCTCCACCTCCTTCATCAACCCCTCCATCATCTACACCATCTCTCTCCTCCCATTTCGGATTTTTGACCTAATTTTCCCAAATCCACCTCCATTTCGAAAATTTTTGCCGAAGGAGTTCGCCGCGGCTCCACGATACTCTCGCTGAACAGTGTGGGGGCACCAACGAGCAAGCTCCACCACTCCGCTTGGGTAAACTCGCTCCTATTCTTATTTTATATATTTGCCCTGTTTATTGTGCTTGCTTGTTGGCTTGTGTTAGTGTGCATCCACGATTTTTGCACTAATTCTTGCTCATACACACACATATGGCTAAAGATAAGGATAAGGGAAAAGGAATCATGAGGGAAGAGGAGCCGTCTCGAAAGAGACGAAAACAAACGCGCCCTCCTTCCCGTACACGAGCACTTACACTTGGCCCTCCTCCACCTATTATTCCCCATGTGGACCCAATGTTGGGCCCGCATGGGTATATCTTCCGGAACCAGGAGCACAAAGACTTTTACCGCAGGCTTGATGCTCGAGGGCATCTATCTACTAAATTCCCGCATGCACAAACACTTCTCGATCTCGGTGTCTTCACCGAGATCGAATATCTTTTCGGCAACTTAGGATGGTTAGCCTTCCTTAATGCATCTGCCACTTCCCACCCGGCACTCACACTCGAATTCCTCTCCACACTTGTTTTAGAGTCCGGGTCGATCGTTAGATTCCGAGTGCGTAACCGTAGTGTCACCACAACCCTGAACACGATTAATGATATATTTGGTTTCCCCAATCTCGGGGATGATTCTATCAGACACCATGGGTACACGCCCGAATTTAGCGTCGATCAATTCTGGTTCCGCCTCACATTGATCGGCGACTACCCCCGAGGTCGGGCCAAGGCCTCCTCCATCATTCATCCCGTGTTTCGTCTAGCCCACAGGATCATCTCTTCCACATTCTTTCCTAGGGACGAGTCAGGCACTGTGACTATCCCCTATCTTTTTATCCTTTGGGCCATGACTTTTCCTTATGTCCGGGATGATGATGGAGTTAGCTTCAGGGCCCCTACCGTCCCCATTCATGGCGGCGATTGGCTTGTTCACAAGCTACTCGAGATTAGCCGGGCCGGTAAGGGAAAGTTTTGTTGCGGGGGCATCATCACTATCATATGCTCTTACCCCCAATTCAATATCCCCCTCCCCAACAATCTTCCTGTTGCCGCAGGACCATCACGTCTTGATATTGACGTCCTGCGGCACATTCACATGATTAGACCCTACTCAGCTGGCCGCTACATCTTCAACTATGGCCACCCCCCAGCCCCTTACACCATTCTGCCCAACCCCGCTCGCATGCACATTGCTCTCGTGGGAGATTGGACTTTCCCTCCTGATCCCGACTTCTTTGCGGGGTTGAATCTTCCTTTTCTCCCCGCAGGCGCATGCAGATCACCGTCCCCTGCCGCCCACTTAGGCGAGCAGGATATCCCTGCGTCTGCGGGAGATTTAGGGGCTGGCCCGAGTCGTCCCGTTTCTGCTCCGGGACCGATCACGTCTGAGCACCTCCTTGCGGCCATTTCTGGCCTTGTCTCCTGTGCTGGCATGACCACTGCCGCCAGCACCTCTTCGACCTTACCTGGCGGCACCACCTCTGCCTCGCGTCAGTCTACGTCTTTTGGTCGCCGTCAGGTATCTGCCCGTCTAGGACTTGAGAGGGAGGTCGCCGCCCTTCGTGAGCTCGCCATGTCCTCTGTTTCCTCGGACCCATCACCATCCTCCTTTCTTACTCACCCACGTTTCCTCGCACTTGAGAGGAACGTGGCCGCCATTCTCCGCCTTCTTACTCATATCCACGGACCACCTCCACCTTCACCACCTCCACCTTCACCACCCAGGCGATCTTCTCCTCCACCCTCCCACACTTCTCCACATCCATCACCCCCCTCACCACATTCTTCTCCTCCCTCTTCACATCCCATCCCGGCATCCACTTCACCCCTCCCAACCACTTCCACCGCACTCACGCTACCTCCATCCTCCTCCGTCACTCCATACGTGCGCCGGAGGAAATTACCGGTACGCTCCAGATCCCTCCCACCACCTCCCACTACCGTCACCACCACATCTACTTCCTCCATTTCTATTCCTCCCACCACAGCCTTGATCGCCTTTCTACCACCACCACCCACCACCACCGACACTCCTCCCATAGTTCACACCACCACTGCCCCTATACCCTCACCTCATTCCCCACTTCTCCGCACACCCCCTGCCTCCCCCGACCACCCATCCACGCCCTCTTCCGAGGATGACGAGGACTCACCTTCTGCTGCTTTCTGATTTCCCCTCTTTTGTTTCTGACTCCCCCTTGCATATATCTAGATTTCATTGATCATATCATTTCGCTAGCACTTTCTGGTCTAGCTTGGGGGAAGTCTATTTTGGTGTGCTGTCGTGTTTTGTCTGTTTTTCTCCTTTTTGTGTGTGTGCTTGCTTTTCACTTTTTGAGTGTCGTGTCGTGTTATTTTATTTTATTTTTTATTTTCGTATTGTTTGATTTTGATCTTGTTTTTTCTTTCTTTTTCACTTTTATCTATGTGTTTTCCTCGTTTTCATTTCTTTTCGTGTCTGTGCGTATTCCCCCCCCCCCCATTTTCATTGCCCTCCCGTACTCACTCGTATTGCATTGAGAGCAATGCAAACTTCAGCTTGGGGGAGTCGCACTTCGTGCGTCATTTGTGTTGTTTTTCTACGTTATTTGAGTCGTTTTCCATTGTGTTTTTCTTTTTTCTTTTTCCTTCTTTCTTTAGCTCTTTCTCCTAGAAATGAATCCTATGATGAATCGCCACAAAGTCACACACACCTAGCATTGCATCGATAATCACACTCACTAACCCTAGGATTTCGAGTCCTCTTGCATTTCACGCTTCGTGGGTCCACTTAGCTTTTTGTGAGTCGTGTGTCGTGACTAGCATTTGGTGCGCTTCTGCTTTGTGATTTTACTTTATATACCTGTCCAGGAATGACCCCTAGATTATCATGCTTCGATATTGAATACGCGGTATTTGCTTCTAATGTCTGCTTCTATATGCATGCTATTTATATCGTATACTTCAATTCTCATGCGTCGGGATTCCACAACTAAGGACTAGGATACCCCATTTAGCCTAAGCTCTATTTAGCAACAATAGTCTCCTTTGCCCGAGTGTTTAGATTTCGACTTCTTTTTTGTTTTACTTGGTGCAAATCCCCTTGTCGTGTACCGTTCTCCCACTTGGGAGAGTACACATGTGTATAGCCAATATCCCAAAAATCCAAAAAAAAGAGAAAAGAAAAGAAAAAGATTGTATAGCAAAACAGCCAAAAAAATATGCAAATACCCAAAACCCAAAAAAAAATTCCCGTGTGAATATTTTCATACTTGCCAAGAATAAAGGGAAGGCGAGAATTTGCACCGAGTGTTCTTCTCCACATCATCTCAACCCCCGTCGTTATCGAGAACACTTGGCTTGGGAACCTTTTAGCTAGTATCTAGGCTATAGTGGCGTGATTTCCTTAACCCTAGTTGTGGAGTCCCCGATGCATGATACGCTTCTATTCTCTCTATTCTCATGCATGCTTGAACTTATATTCGCCGCTTAATTCAATTCGATTCGATATTTTGGGTCATTTCTTGGATTTGTGTATATCGAGCCTCATTGCACATCGTAGAAAGCTTCACCATTTGCTAGCACACGGCCACGCTCACTCGCGCTACACTGCGTGGACCCACGACACTTATTTGGACTCGCTTTCCTAGGTTTAGTGGTGTGATTTGGCGTTTGCTTGCTAGGTGTGTCGTTTTTGATTTTGATGGCGCTGATGGACGATCTAGGGCTTAGAGTTTTCTTTTTCTTTCTTCCTCTCTATTTTTCCCTTCCGAGCTCCTACTCTCACTCGTCTTCCTCGAGGACGAGGAAGAGTTCAGCTTGGGGGATTTTGACGTGCGTCTATATTTCATATATTCACGCACGTTTTCTTTTGTGTTCCTCCGTGTTTTCTGCCGTCTCTTATTCGTTTTCGTATGTTTTCCCGTTTTCTTTCACTTTTCTTTGTTTGTCCATGATTGCAGGAGTTCGACCACGTAGGGGACCTTTTACGATGATATCCCAAGTCCCCGGAGCAACGGGAGAAGTCACGCGTGATCCAGGGGGTCAAACGGCGAAGTATTCATCTTTCTGCCCCTCACCCGGTCGGTTGGTCATCTCCAACCGATCGGGTGATGCACGCGTGCACCAACCGGTCGCTACCGCAGCTCACGAAGAAGTCACCCGACCGGTTCACAGACCGGTTCTACGGGCGGCTGTTCTCTGTCTTTTCGAGCAGAATTCCAACCGATCGGGTGACTCTCACCCGATCGGTTCATCTGTAGCTGAGAAAAAGAGCTGAAGACACGGGCGTCGAACCGACCGGTTCACCCGACTGCTCCAAGATCCAACCGGTCGCTCAAGAACTCACCCGATCAGTTCGTGAGATCGGGTGAAAACTCGCCGTTTTCTGTAATTTATCTGTAACGGATCAACCGATCGGTTGACTTGTCACCCGATCGGTTGATCCGAAAATCTATATATATGACCCCTAGGGTTCCAGAAACGGGAGAGTTGTATTTTTTTACTGTTTTATTTCCTTGTGACGGCTGTAATTGTTACTCTTAAGTAAGTTTTCAGATCTTTCTAATTTTTTAGTATTGTCTTTACTACTCCTTTACTTCCGCATTGCAATTGTCTGATTATGATTCTAACGGTTAAATTTCATTTAGATTGCTTTTTCATGAATTTTTGTGAGTAGTTCCCAAATCTGGGATTTTGGTGGAAGCCCCTTCGGGGGCTCTTCCCGATGCGTCCATAGGGTTAGGAAATCGATAGGGAGTATGAATCTAACGGTTACGCGGGGCGTTTCATTGTCATCGACGGGAAAAAGACCGCCTTTGACCGTCGGGCCAAGGGGGAATAAACTTGGCGGTTGACTCCCTAGCCAAAGCTCACGCCTTTAGCGTAGACGCCGAATCCTAGCACGCGGGAGCGGCAGGATGAGACGTCGGGAGATATCGTTGCGGACTTAGTGCTCCCGGGATCGATCAGTGTTTATGGACACGGGAGTGCCCACTGATCGAATCCGGGAAGTCCGGTGTATCATCCTGGGCACCGACCGGAATATCGGGCCCATGGGACGCCGGTACCACTTTCAGAGGCAACGTCTCACCATTAGACCCTAATCCCGATCGCTATCCATACCCGTAGGCCGTAGCGGCGAGAGTCTCTCGTCGGGTCGGAAACCAAAGTCCCGGGTTTACTTTCTTTTTGTTCATACGCTTTCATTTCCTTTCGTGACAACCAACAACCGATTCGGGCTAGCTCGCCCCTCGGGGTGATTTAGGTCCTACCTGACCCAAGCACAACCTCGCCTCCCTGAGTTCGATATTCCCGCACCCTACACTAACCGTGAAACTTGCGGTAAACGACACCGCGCCGCCGCGCCGCAAGCGGGGCGCCGGTCAGTGTCTTCGTAGCAGTCGTACTCAGCCCAGTACGCTTCTTCACTCGGGCGAGTGGGCTTCGTTACTTGGCCGAGTGGCCTACTTCTGGAATTAACTCTTCTCCTCCTCACCTCCTTGTCGATTCTATCGATCTCCTTCTTCTCCCTCTTATCATCCAGCGCTGTTAGCTTCTCGATAGGGCCATAGGAGATGCTCCGGTACTCGTGCAAGTCCCTTAAGCACATTTTTGCTCCCGATTGCTCCATATTTCCTTAAATAAGATGAAAACAAGAAATAGTAAAAAGTAACGAAATATCGTCGAATAATCACGAAAAGTGTGATATGAGCAATCGAATAGGCATGCAAACATGCAGAAAAAAGGTGTAAAATATGGACCGATCATATACCAACACGCACCCATATAGGAACACTCCTACTTCACGTGTGAACATATATGATGATTTTTATACACCGCACCCATGGACACGTGCAAACACACGCATGAGAAATATGCATGCACGTGCTCATACACATTCATATTCACATACACATCATCCTCATATGTGTGCTTATCCATATGCACCACATCATATGCATGCTCCTCATTTTTCATATGACCATTCTATGTCACATGCATATCCTCCTCCATTCTCATATGCTAGATCACATGCTCATAAATCTCATGCACCACATAGAAAACCACATGTGCATGCAACTAGAAAAAGGACACTCAAAACATACACTATTTGGGGTCCTAAGGTCACTATCATAAATGATAAGAATGCTTATGTAAAATATTATTTTAAAGATGATGTAAATTGTGACAACTATGTTGGGAAGCCAAAGTCCACTTGGACTTGGTTTCCAAAGGGCTAATCCCCTTAGACCTAACAAGCTTGGGTACCATGAGCTTATGGTATAATATGTAGGTACACAAGAAAAAGAAAAAGAGCAAGAAAAGCAATATTAGCTCTAAGAAGAAAGGATGGATTCTCGAAAGTGGATGCTCCAAGTACATGATAGGAGATCCATCTTTGCTTTCCAAAGTGATCCACATCAAAAGCGGTGCAACTGTGACCTTTGGAGGCGATGAAAAGGGAACCATCATTGGAGTGGGTAAAGTCGGTAATCCATCTAAACCTTTAATTGATAATGTACATTTAGGGATGGTTTAAATCACAACCTTATTTCCATAAGTCAACTTTGTGATAAAGATTACAAACTTGACTTTGCAGAGGGTTTGTGTAGCATCATTGTAACGACTGGTGTTCGTGTAATAGGATTATCTGTATTAAAATATATGCTTGGTGGATTTTCTCCTTGGATGTGTGGTTTCGTCGCCATAGCTTTCACTTTCGATCGTTTCGTCGTGATTTTCTAGCTTCTTCCTTCGATCGTCGATTTCGGAGTAAGTCATTCGTGACGAGCTTCAAATCGCTCATATCTTAGAGTTAGAGTGATCTTAGAAGCCATAGGAATATTCCCGAAGCTCTGCGATTCGAATCGGCACTTTTAGTGCATCTTAGTTGGTTCGAGAAGGGGAACCAACCGACTAGATTGAGATCTAGTCGGTCGGCAACTCTACTCAAACCGACTAGTTCCTTGGATTAATTTTACCTAAGTTACTGTATCTGTTTAGTCGGTCTAAGTTCATCTTTCGACCGACTAGTTGTCAAACTAGTCGGTTAAGTTTTGTACTCAGACCGACTAATTCCTAGTTCTTCTGTACAGCCGAGTTACTGTTCATTCTTAGTCGGTCTAAGAACGTTCATCGACCGACTAGATGTTAAACTAGTCGGTCAGTATTTGTTCATCGACCGACTAAATCTAAATCCTAATTTCGTTCAGAAGTTACTGTTTACACTTAGTCGGTCTGCGTTGGTCAACCGACCGACTAGTTCCCAAACTAGTCGGTCAGTGGTTGCTCTTTGACCGACTAACCAGTGTTGAAACCCTAATTTCTGGGCAGCCGCCAGCCCATCCTATTTAAACCCAACCCAAACGATTTCTTCTTCCCCAACACGACCCAAAACCCTAAAATCTTCCCCCTTGAGCCCCCATCTTCCTCCAAGCTTCATTTCTTCATTCCAAGCCCTAGAATCATCATCCAAACCATCCATCCACTCTATCTACCTCTCATCTTCCCCAAAATCTCATCAAATCCATCAAAATCCCCAAATCCCCCAAAACCCTAATTCTCCCAAACTTCTCCAATCTTTTCCAGATCTGATCCTAGGGTTCCCCGGAGTGTTCCTTCCGTCTCCTATTGGTAAGAAATCGATTCCTCTATGTTTTCATAGTCTATTGGTATTTTTATGAAACCCTAATAAATTTCATGTTGTTTGATGGTTGTTCCCCCATAACAGTGATTTCCCCATAGA
This sequence comes from Scilla litardierei, assembly GCA_030789695.1. Lineage (NCBI taxonomy): Eukaryota > Viridiplantae > Streptophyta > Magnoliopsida > Asparagales > Asparagaceae > Scilla > Scilla litardierei. The sequence goes on along the minus strand of CM061138.1, from coordinate 155,848,741 downwards.
TTGGCATCCGTGTGACGAAGTAGTCGCCATCCCCGGTGCTAGGCAAGTGAAACTTGCATCTCTTGATTTGGGCCATGTCTTAGGCCATTTACCTTGCTTTAGCGTAAAAGAGACTAGACGGTGAAAGGATAGCCGTTTAGACGCCATTGACCTAGCTTGACAACGAAGCTTGGTCCGTCACCCTCATCATGCTTGTATGTCACGTTTAATTTCCCTTAACGGTACGCGTATTAAATGTTCATGTCATCCATGCATCCTTAACTGCTATTGCATTTTGCCTGTCATGTCTAATTTCAATAAACGGTACGCGAATATTGTTCATGCCATTGCATTTTGCCTGTCATGTCTAATTTCAATAAACGGTACGCGAATATCTGTTCATGTCATTGCATTTTGCCTGTCACGTTTAAATACAATTAACGGTACGCGTATTAACTGCTCATGTCAGTGCATGCTTGAATACTCATCGTGATTGCGTAGCTTTGCTACATACTTGTACTATTGTTCCGGCTAGGCACCACCTTGCGTGGGCACAATCCTATGCCATTTGCACTTTCTGGCTCGTGTTCCAGAAGACGAGCTCAACACAGCCTGAGGGCATAGGGCACTCGTTGAGTGATCCCTTGTACTTGACACTTGAACACAGCCTGCGGGCAATAGGGCACTCGTTGAGTGATCCCTTGTACTTGATACTTGAATACGGCCTGCGGGCAATAGGGCATCCATGTGTGGGTGATCCCTTGTACTTGTTACTTGACAATACTTGTCACACTTACCACTTGTACTTGTCCGTGTTTTACTTGTAAAACTTGTTATCCATGACATACTTGTTACTTGCTACTTGTACTTTACTTGTCACTTCCATACTATACTTGCCCTGCCATGCATCATACTATAACTGCTAGGTTGTTAGTTTACCTTTCTTTCAGTTTCCTTGCACAAGTCTTTCCAGACTTGCTGACATGTGCCCCTCTCTCTTTTGGGTGTCACATGTTAGACCCAGAGCCAGAGCTTTGTTGCAGGGGATATGGTGTTGCTGATGCTGATGTTTGCTGTGGTGGTGAGTGGACACCAGGGGCCTGTCTTGAAGACCGCTCGTGTTCACTTCTTTGGTTAGGTTGCTGTTAGTTGTTGGTGCGTGGCACCCTTGTATGTATGTTATACCATGTTGGCCATGTTGGGCCTTGGACTCTTTTTCCTTTAGCCTGGTGGTTTTTCTGTGATATTGTAATTTGTTTATGGACATTTGGAGATTCAATAAAATGTCGTCTCATTTCCTTATTATCATCGTTGTTTCGTTTCTCTTTGCAAGGACCTGCCATAATAAGTGTTTTTTTACGCTTATCAGACTTGGAGCTTCATAGCTTCAAGTTTGTGCGGACCTTCTCACGTCTCGCCTCCACATTTTTGGGAAGCGGGGCGTGACAATCATTGATAATGATTATACTGTTTTATTTCCAGCATTAGACATGAAGATATTTATATTTTAAGTTTGTCTCTATCTTTAGAACATTGCTTAGTTGAAGATTCAAATGAACAACTATTATGGCATCGCCGTTTTGGGCATGTTCATTTTAAGCATCTTTAAAAATTAGCTAAGCATGATTTAGTTAATGGTTTTCCGAAAAAAAATTTAATAAGAAAATCTTTTGTGATTCATGTCAACATGGCAAACTCCATAAGTCGTCATTTAAACTTAAAGATGTCATTACTTCTAATAGACCCCAAGAACTTCAACATTTAGTTTTATTTGGGCATACTAGAGTTGCATCTTTAGGAAATGCACATTATGGATTAATCATTGTTGATGACTTTTCTAGATTTGCGTGGGTATCATTTTTAACTAATAAAAATGAATCCTTTGAAGAGTTTATGTCACGACCCGCTTCCCTGAAATGGAGGCGAGACGTGAAAAGGTCCGCACGGGAGTGGAGCTGTGAAGCCCCAAACCCGATAAGCGTCCACAATACATAAGCAGGTCCCTGTAACCACAACAGAATAGCAATAATAACACAAGGCGAGACGCATATAAAATTCCACATCTCACAAATTGTCCAACATCAACAAAAGTCCAACATCCAGAAAAGCCACCAGGCTAAAACAAAAGAGTCCAAAGGCCCAGAACAAGGCCAACAAAAACCGCAACAACAACAAGTATGGGTGCTATGCACCGATAACAAAACAACTGCCTAAACAAAGTAAAGCACAACGAAGACACTAGGACTGGTCCCCAGTGTCCACGTACTCCCCGTCAAACACAAGCACGGGCTCGGCGTCTGCAAACACCTCGTCCCCAACAAGTAACTCAGGCTCGGGCTCTAACATGTGTCACCCAAAAGAGAAAAGGGGCACATGTCAGCAAGTCGAACGACTTGTGCAAGGAAACGGGAATAATGGTAAACTAGCAACCTAGCAATTAAAACATGGTGCATGGCAAGTAAAGTACGGTGGTAACAAGTGAGGTAAAGGAGAGTACACGTGGCAAGGGGTTGTTGTGACATGTAATGTCAAGTAACAAGTACAAGTACAAGGGATCACTCAACGAGTGCCCTATTGCCCGCAGGCTGTGTTCAAGTATCAAGTACAAGGGATCACTCAACGAGTGCCCTATTGCCCGCTGGCTGTGATGAGCTCGTCTTCTGGAACACGAGCCAGAAAGTGTATTTGATAAGTATGGCGTAGGGGTGCACCTAGCCGGAACAAGTAACACTAGTATGTAGCGATGCTACGCAATCACGATGAGTATTCAAGCATGCAATGACATGAGCAGATAATTCGCATACCGTTAATTAAATTAAACGTGACAGGCGAAATGCAATGACATGAACATATTCGCGTACCGTTAATTAAATTAAACATGGCAGTTAAAATGCAATAGCAGTTAAGGATGCATGGATGACATGAACAGTTAATTCGCATACCGTTAAGGGAAAGTAAACGTGACATACAAGCATGATGAGGGTGACGGACCAAGCTTCGTTGTCAAGCTAGGTCAATGGCGTCTAAACGGCTATCCTTTCACCGTCTAGTCTCTTTTACGCTAAAGCAAGGTAAATGGCCCAAAACATGGCCTAAATCAAGAGATGCAAGTTTCACTTGCCTAGCACCGGGGATTTACGATCACTTCGTCACACGGATGCTATCTACGGGGGAAATCGCTGATAGGGGGAACAACCATCAAACAACATGAAATTTATTAGGGTTTCATAAAAATACCAATAGGCTATGAAAACATAGAGGAATCGATTTCTTACCAAGAGGAGACGGAAGGAACACTCCGGGGAACCCTAGGACCAGATCTGGAAAAGATTGGAGAAGTTTGGGGAAACTAGGGTTTTGGGGGATTTGGGGAATTTGATGGGTTTTGATGGAGATTTGGGGAAGATGAGGGGTAGATAGAGTAGATGGATGGATTGGATGATGGATTTAGGGCTTGGAATGGAGAAATGGAGCTTGGAGGAAGATGGGGGCTCAATGGGGGAGAAACTAGGGCTTAGGGTCGTGTTGGAGAAGAAGAAGTCGTTTGGGGGGGTATTTATAGGTTGAGCTGGCGGCTAGGGCAAAACTAGGGTTTCCTGCACTGCTTAGTCGGTCAAAGAACAACTGTTGACCGACTAGTTTGAGATCTAGTCGGTCGGTTGAACAACGCAGACCGACTAAGTGTAAACAGTAACTCCAGTCGAAAACCTGAACTAAGAGTTAGTCGGTCCAAGAACAACTGCTGACCGACTAGTTTGAGATCTAGTCGGTCGATGAACGTTCTTAGACCGACTAAGAGTAAACAGTAACTGATACAAAAATAAGATGATGAGTTAGTCGGTTCAAGAAGCATCGCCGACCGACTAGTTTGCAACCTAGTCGGTCAACCAACGTTCTTAGACCGACTAACGATAAACAGTAGCTTCCTCAGAAAATTAGAAAGCTCACTAGTCGGTCCAAGAAGGATTGCCGACCGACTGGATCGTCATCTAGTCGGTCGGTGGCCCTTCTTACACCGGCTAATGAGCACAGAAAGTACCGATACGGAGCGCGGGGCCCCGGGATCGATTCCTATGACTCCTAGGCTTGATCTAACAGTTAGATACGACCGTTATGAAGTCCGTCACGAGAGACATACTTCGAAATCGACAATCCTAAGGAAGAAGCGAGAAAATACGACGAATCGATCGAAAATGAAAGCTACGGAGACGAAAACCACACAAGAGGAGAAAATCCACCAAAACATATATTATATTATATTAAAATCCTGATTCATGAAAAGCAGTCGTTACATCCTCCCCAACTTAAGAAAAATTCCGTCCTCGGAATTTCCAAAAACTCACGAGTCCGGAAACAAAAGTGGGAAACGCTCTCGCATCTCATCCTCATTCTCCCAAGTAGACTCTCCAGGTGAACCGTGTTGCCACATCACCCTCACAAGATTGACAATCTTGTTCCGAAGCGATTTCTGACGCCTGTCCAGAATCTGCACTGGATGCTGGTTATACGTCATATCGGGGCGAACGGTAATCTCCGAAAAATCCACCGCATGAGACGGATCGCTAATGTATCGACGAAGCTACGACACATGGAAAACATTGTGAACGCCTTCCAAAGACGGCGGCAAGGCCAAGCGATAAGCTACCTCGCCAACCCTCTCCAAAATGTCAAATGGTCCCATGTATCGCGGGCTCAACTTTCCACGCTTCCCAAAACGAATCACACCACGATTCGGGGAAATCTTCAAGAACACATGGTCGCCTGGCTGAAACTCCAAAGGACGCCGTTTAGCATCCGACCAATGCTTAAAACGGTCCTGAGCAATCCTCAACCTCTCCCGAATATTCCTGACGATCTCCACGGCCTCCACGATCATCTCAGGTCCCAACAACTCCCGATCACCAACGTCATCCCAACTCAATGGCGATCGACATTTCCTCCCATAAAGAGCGGCGAATGGCGACATGCCAATACTCGCCTGGAAGCTGTTGTTGTAGGAAAACTCTACCAGATGTAGATGGTCCTCCCACGAACCCTTGAAATCCAACATGCACGCCCTCAGCATGTCTTCCAAAATCTGAATCGTCCTCTCGGACTGGCCATCCGTCTGCGGATGGTACGCCGTGCTGAAACTCAGACGCGTACCCAAACTCTTCTGCAAACTCTGCCAGAACTGAGATGTGAACCTCATGTCTCTGTCAGACACGATACTCATGGGGACTCCATGAAGTCGCACAACTTCCTGCACGATTCACGTTACATCACTATCTAAACTAGTAAGAGGAAATAAAACGGAGAGTAAAAGGATTTACCTCCATATATCTCCTCGCTAGCGCCTCAGTGGACTGCCCTACTCGGAACGGAATAAAGTGCGCAGATTTGGTCAATCGATCTACGATCACCCAAATCGCGTCATTCTGCTTCGGACTCCGATGTAGTCCAGTCACGAAGTCCATAGTGATGTGTTGCCACTTCCACTCCGGAATCGGAAGCGGTTGTAGCAACCCGGCCGAACGCTGATGCTCCGCCTTCACTTGCTGGCAAACCAAACACTTGGCTACACTCCGAGCCACGCTCCTCTTTATACCATGCCACCAATAATTCAGACGAAGATCCTGGTACATCTTGGTGCCACCAGGATGCACAGAGTACGACGAACTGTGTGCCTCCACCATCAATTCCTCTCTGATATCCCCAGCTGGCACACACAACCTGGCTCCAAACCTCAGCGAGCCATCCTCATGAATCAAAAAGTCAGTCCGCAGACCGGCTTCCACCATCTCCCGAATCCTTACCAACTTCGGATCTCCGGCCTGGCCAGCCTTAATCCGATCCACGATCGTCGACTGTACCTGCATGTACATCAACGACGAAGCCTCCCCAGGAAGAACGATCTCCACACCAGACTCGCAAAAATCCTGCTGCAATCTCCACTGCGAGGTCAAAATCATCACCGCAGGAAGCCTACTCAAAGCATCCGGAACCACATTCACCTTGCCAGGGTGAAACTGCAAATCAATATCATAATCCGCCATAAGCTCCAACCACCGACGCTGTCGCATGTTGAGCTCCTTCTGAGTGAAAATATACTTCAAGCTTTTGTGATCGGTGAAAATCTTCACTTTCTCACTCAGCAAGAAGTGCCTCCAAATCTTAAGAGCAAACACAACGGCAGCCAACTCCAAATCATGCGTCGGATAATTCTTCTCATGAACCTTAAGCTGACGAGACGCATACGCCACAACATGCCCGTGCTGATGCAACACACAACCGAGACCCTTGCCAGAAGCATCGCAAAAGATCTCAAATCCACCGCTGCGATCAGGCACAACAAGAATAGGGGCTCTCGTCAACCTCTCCTTCAGAACACCAAAAGCCCTCTCACAATCACCCGACCAAACATAAGCAAATTCCTTCCGCGTCAACCTGGTCATCGGCTCAGCAATACGAGAAAAGTCCTTAATGAATCGCCGATAATAACCAGCAAGTCCAAGAAAACTCCGAATCTCAGACGCAGACGACGGAACAGGCCACTCCCTGATGGCCCGAATCTTCTCGGGATCCACTGAGATACCATCTCCAGTCACCACATGCCCGAGAAAAGCAACTCGATCCAACCAAAACTCGCACTTCGAAAACTTAGCATACAAACGATGCTTCCTCAAAATTTCCAACACCGTCCTCAAGTGCGAGGCATGCTCTTCCTCCGACTTCGAATAGATCAGAATGTCGTCAATAAAGATAACGACAAACTTATCCAAAAAGTCGTAGAAAATCAGGTTCATCAGATTCATGAAAACTGCGGGCGCGTTAGTTACGCCGAAAGGCATAACCACGAACTCATAGTGTCCATACTTCGTCCTGAACGCTGTCTTCGGAACATCTCCCTTCTTCACCTTCAACTGATGGTAACCACTCCTCAAATCCAATTTAGAAAACACCCTCGAACCTCCAAGCTGATCAAAAATATCATCAATGTGAGGCAACGGGTATTTATTCTTAATGGTCACCGCATTCAACTCCCGATAGTCCACGCACATACGACGCGAACCATCCTTCTTCTTAACCAACAACACCGGTGCTCCCCACGGAGACACGCTAGGATTAATATAACCCTTCTGCAAAAGCTCATCCAACTGCTTTCGCAACTCTTCCAACTCAGCAGGTGCCATACGATACGGCGCCTTCGAAATGGGCTGCGCACCTGGAACAAGATCGATAGAAAATTCCAAAGCTCGATCAGGCGGCAAACCAGACATCTCCTCGGGGAAGACGTCGCCAAAATCTCGCACCACAGCTGGCCACTCCAGCTCCATCTGCATAGCCACAGCCTCCACCGGCCTGGCCCGAAATCTGACAGGACCAAGCGAACTGCTATCACGACTGAACTCAAACACTGGGTGTCCGGGAATCTCGAACACCACCTTCTTCCTCCGACAGTCGATCGTAGCATAGAAGCTCGCAAGCCAATCCATCCCAAGAACTGCATCATAGTTGATGATGTCGTGGACAATGAAATCAGCACAAAGCTCTCGTCCACAAACCACCAACGGGCAAGAATTGCACCCACGATGCACCGAGACCACACCATTCCCTGTAACGATATTCCAACTCTTCGAAAGAGGGGACGTCGACAAGGAATGCCTCTCCACGAAGCTCCGAGAAATAATGCACATCGATGCACCAGAGTCAAAGAGGACTCGTGCAGGAAATGTGCACACCAAAATCACACCTAATCAATCAATTAACAATCAAATCCTAGTCTAGCAAACAATCATGAGCAAGCAACCAATATAATCAAAAATCAACTAACTAAGGAAGATAAATAGCTAGAATGAGCGTTACCTGCAATAACTTCATCCACGGCCATGCTCTCCTCCTCAGTCATCAGAAAGGCCTGCCCTCTCGGCAGAACAGCCTGCCGAAAGGCCTGTCTCTGTGGAACAAGGGGCGCTCCACGTCCAACGGGCACAGGAGCTCGCTGCTGCAACGGCTGTGCTGCAATAGGAGCCCGCCAAGGCTGTCTCGACTTCGGACACTCCCGGATGGTGTGGGCAGGATCTCCGCAGACAATGCACTGTCCTAGAAACCTCCTACACTGATCCCTGAGGTGTCCAGTCTTGCCACAGAAATGGCAAGTCTTCAGTATAGGCCCTCCTGGCCTCTTGAACTGCACCGGATGACTAGGCTTGAAACCAGGCCTAACCACCGCCCTGGCCTGCTCCATAGGCCTCTTCCCAGCTCCAGAAACATGTCCCTTCCTCTGATTCAAATTCAACTCCTGCCGCCTCGCAGCAATCAGAACCTTCTGATATGTCTCCAAGTCAGAAGAGGTCACAAAGCTCTGAAGCTCCAAGGCAAGTCCCTGGAGAAATCGCTGAGCTTTCTCATCGGCATCCTGCACCATCTTAGGTGCAAACCGACTGAGCCTCGTGAACTCCTGGTGGTACTGATCCACCGACAAGCTCCCCTGCTTCAGATCTATAAAGCGCTGCAGCATCACCTGTCGAGCAGCCTTCGGGAAGAACTCTCCATCGAATCTGGACTTGAAGGTAGCCCAGACGATCGGCTCCACTAGCATCTTCTCTTCAGCATCCCACCAATTCCTGGCGTTATCCTTCAGCTGCCTCTTAGCCAGATCAATCCATCCAGCCGGGTTAATCTTCGCCATTGCCAAGTTATCCTCAATGTTCCTTATCCATTCGTCGGCAGCCAGAGGACCCTCAGAACCATCAAAATATGCGGGACCCAGCTCCCGAAATTGCTTCGCTCTTGGCTCAGAGCGAGGGGCATCGGGAAGAGCCTGGGCAGCTCGAGCAGGTGGAGCATTCTGGACTTGCAAAAGCACGCCCTGCTGCACTTGCATCATCTGGATCATCATCCGCATCATCTCACCGCTGGTGGGTTCCCGCTCAGGCTCCTCATCATGAGGGAGCGCACCACTACCACCACCACGGGTGAATCGTCTTCCTGCCATCTAGTGACACAGAAAACGAATCAGATTAGACTCATAGCTTATGACTCGGACGTCGAACTTAATTTATTGGACATTCTAATATTATTATCGCTATTCCAAAAATCGCAGTTACAGAAGGACCTGCATGGGCCACCACTAAAACCTGTCACGACCCGCTTCCCTGAAATGGAGGCGAGACGTGAAAAGGTCCGCACGGGAGTGGAGCTGTGAAGCCCCAAACCCGATAAGCGTCCACAATACATAAGCAGGTCCCTGTAACCACAACAGAATAGTAATAATAACACAAGGCGAGACGCATATAAAATTCCACATCTCACAAATTGTCCAACATCAACAAAAGTCCAACATCCAGAAAAGCCACCAGGCTAAAACAAAAGAGTCCAAAGGCCCAGAACAAGGCCAACAAAAACCGCAACAACAAGTATGGGTGCTACGCACCGATAACAAAACAACTGCCTAAACAAAGTAAAGCACAACGAAGACACTAGGACTGGTCCCCAGTGTCCACGTACTCCCCGTCAAACACAAGCACGGGCTCGGCGTCTGCAAACACCTCGTCCCCAACAAGTAACTCAGGCTCGGGCTCTAACATGTGTCACCCAAAAGAGAAAAGGGGCACATGTCAGCAAGTCGAACGACTTGTGCAAGGAAACGGGAATAATGGTAAACTAGCAACCTAGCAATTAAAACATGGTGCATGGCAAGTAAAGTACGGTGGTAACAAGTGAGGTAAAGGAGAGTACACGTGGCAAGGGGTTGTTGTGACATGTAATGTCAAGTAACAAGTACAAGTACAAGGGATCACTCAGCGAGTGCCCTATTGCCCGCAGGCTGTGTTCAAGTATCAAGTACAAGGGATCACTCAACGAGTGCCCTATTGCCCGCTGGCTGTGATGAGCTCGTCTTCTGGAACACGATCCAGAAAGTGTATTTGATAAGTATGGCGTAGGGGTGCACCTAGCCGGAACAAGTAACACTAGTATGTAGCGATGCTACGCAATCACGATGAGTATTCAAGCATGCAATGACATGAGCAGATAATTCGCATACCGTTAATTAAATTAAACGTGACAGGCGAAATGCAATGACATGAACATATTCGCGTACCGTTAATTAAATTAAACATGGCAGTTAAAATGCAATAGCAGTTAAGGATGCATGGATGACATGAACAGTTAATTCGCATACCGTTAAGGGAAAGTAAACGTGACATACAAGCATGATGAGGGTGACGGACCAAGCTTCGTTGTCAAGCTAGGTCAATGGCGTCTAAACGGCTATCCTTTCACCGTCTAGTCTCTTTTACGCTAAAGCAAGGTAAATGGCCCAAAACATGGCCTAAATCAAGAGATGCAAGTTTCACTTGCCTAGCACCGGGGATTTACGATCACTTCGTCACACGGATGCTATCTACGGGGGAAATCGCTGATAGGGGGAACAACCATCAAACAACATGAAATTTATTAGGGTTTCATAAAAATACCAATAGGCTATGAAAACATAGAGGAATCGATTTCTTACCAAGAGGAGACGGAAGGAACACTCCGGGGAACCCTAGGACCAGATCTGGAAAAGATTGGAGAAGTTTGGGGAAACTAGGGTTTTGGGGGATTTGGGGAATTTGATGGGTTTTGATGGAGATTTGGGGAAGATGAGGGGTAGATAGAGTAGATGGATGGATTGGATGATGGATTTAGGGCTTGGAATGGAGAAATGGAGCTTGGAGGAAGATGTGGGCTCAATGGGGGAGAAACTAGGGCTTAGGGTCGTGTTGGAGAAGAAGAAGTCGTTTGGGGGGGTATTTATAGGTTGAGCTGGCGGCTAGGGCAAAACTAGGGTTTCCTGCACTGCTTAGTCGGTCAAAGAACAACTGTTGACCGACTAGTTTGAGATCTAGTCGGTCGGTTGAACAACGCAGACCGACTAAGTGTAAACAGTAACTCCAGTCGAAAACCTGAACTAAGAGTTAGTCGGTCCAAGAACAACTGCTGACCGACTAGTTTGAGATCTAGTCGGTCGATGAACGTTCTTAGACCGACTAAGAGTAAACAGTAACTGATACAAAAATAAGATGATGAGTTAGTCGGTTCAAGAAGCATCATCGACCGACTAGTTTGCAACCTAGTCGGTCAACCAACGTTCTTAGACCGACTAACAATAAACAGTAGCTTCCTCAGAAAATTAGAAAGCTCACTAGTCGGTCCAAGAAGGATTGCCGACCGACTGGATCGTCATCTAGTCGGTCGGTGGCCCTTCTTACACCGGCTAATGAGCACAGAAAGTACCGATACGGAGCGCGGGGCCCCGGGATTGATTCCTATGACTCCTAGGCTTGATCTAACAGTTAGATACGACCGTTATGAAGTCCGTCACGAGAGACATACTTCGAAATCGACAATCCTAAGGAAGAAGCGAGAAAATACGACGAATCGATCGAAAATGAAAGCTACGGAGATGAAAACCACACAAAAGGAGAAAATCCACCAAAACATATATTATATTATATTAAAATCCTGATTCATGAAAAGCAGTCGTTACAGTTTACCAAATTTTCCAAGAAAACTCAAAATCTCTTAGGAACCACCGTTATCACTATTCGTAGTGATCATGGAGGGGAATCAGAGAATGAGCTTTTCTCTACGTATTGTGATGAACACGGAATAACTCAAAATTTCTCCTTTTCTCACGCACCACCACAAAATGGTGTTGTTGAGAGAAAGAATATGACTCTTATTGAGTGTGGACGCACAATGCTCCATGATAGTCATCTTGGACTTCAATTTTGGGCGGAGGCGGTGTACACGGTATGTTATGTGCTCAATAGGTTCTTAGTGAGGTCCCATACAAACAAAACTTAATTTGAACTATTGTATGATAAAAAGCCTCAACTTAAATATTTTTGAGTTTTTGGTTCAAAATGTTTTATTAAGAACACATGTGGTAATCTTGATAAATTTGAGCCAAGATCCGATGAAGGGACTTTTATTGGATATTCCACAGGTAGAAAAGTCTACCAGATATACAACAAAAACAATTCAACGATTGAGGAATCACTTCACGTTTCTTTTAATGAAGATTTTGATTTGCCTCATGTTCATGATGATAGTGCAGATGTTTTATGTAATTCTATTAATAATGTTAAACTTGATGATGTTATTAAGACTAACATTACTAATGAAGTTGTTGAGATTGTTCCTAGTGATCCAGGTGTTCCCAAAGCTTATCCAACCATTCGTGACCACCCACATGACCAAAATATTGGAGATATTGGAGTGGGTGTCCAGACAATGTCAAGGTTTGACGAATTCTCTCATTGTCCCTTTGTCTCTACTATTGAGCCAAAGAACATCCAAGAAGCCTGTGAAGATCGTTCTTGGATCGTGGCAATGGAAGAGGAACGCATCTAATTTGAAAGGAATGAAATTTGTGAGCTTGTCCCTCTACCAAATGGACTTCAAGTCATTAAGACTAAATGGATTTTCAAGGACAAGACGGACGAGAATGAAGTCGTCACAAGGAACAAAGTAAGGTTAGTAGCTCAAGGCTACCCGCAAGAAGAATGTATTAATTTGGAAGAATCTTTTGCTCCAGTAGCTAGATTCCGGAGCTAGATTAGAAGCTATTAGATTGTTATTATCTTTTGCATCTCGTATGAATTTTAAATTATTTCAGATGGATGTTAAAAGTGCATTTTTAAATGGTTTGGTTAGTGAAGAAGTTTATGTTTCACAACCTCTTGGTTTTATTCATGAAAAATTTCCAAACCAGGTTTTCAAACTTAAGAAAGCTTTATATAGTTGAGACAAGCTCCTAGAGCTTGGTATGATCGCCTTATGAACTTTCTTTTGGATTTGGGATTTAAAATGGGAGAAGTTGATTCAAAATTTTTCACTAAATATTATGAAAATGACATCCTTTTAATACTAGTTTATGTAGATGATATTATTTTTGGATCTACTAACTATAATCTTTGCCAAGAATTTTCTAAGTCCATGAAGAAGGAATTTGAGATGATCCACATAGGTGAGCTCAACTATTTTCAAGGACTTCAAATTCGATAAATGAAGGATGGCATCTTCATACAACAATCCAAGTACACCGGGAGCAAATCAAGCGATTCGGGATGGAATCGTCTTTAAGCAAAAGGACTCCTATGAGTAAAACTACACGTCTACATAAGGATGAAAACGGGAGAGATATAGACATTCGCCTATATCGCGTAATGATAGGTAGTGTAATGACCAGTTTCATTAGCAACGAGTATTTCCGAAGCTGTGAATCTTTTTATGTATCTATTATCTTTTCGTCGCATGAGTTAGGGTAGCATATAATTGGCATGAGATGATCGGATAGCTAATGATTTATAATAAGATATTATGCTATGAATTGGCTAATAAAATTAGAACTTTATTAATTAATCTTTTTAGAATTAAAAAACTAAACCCTATTAAATTAAAACTAAATCATTTTTTTAAAATCACAACCTGTTTAAAATCTTTTAAAAATCTTTTCTTTTTTTTTGTTGTGTAACAGAAACCCCCCACGAAAGCCTCACATCTTTTTCCCCACTCCCCACGTCACCTCTCTCCATCAATTCGCAATAGCACCCTTACCCCTCTCTATGTCTCTTCCTCTACAAAACCCATGCAAGGCACCTCCTTCTCTCTTCCCAACCTCCAAAGCCAACAGCATCCCCTACTCAACTCCGAGTCACCCCTCACCCTCTCGATAAAACCTCACGCCGAAACCTCTCTCCGCCCAGCACCACACACCAAGCATCTCGCGACCTACCTCCAACTCATCTCCGGCAATAGCTCCCTCTTCCCACTTGCGTCACCCAACAGCCGAACCTCCTCCAACCTTCCTCCCTCGACGGCTCCAGGAGATCCCGACCAACCCCGAAGCCTCCCCCGACAGCCCGTGCCTCATCTCCGGCTCGCCACAACCAGCACGCTGACCACAACCTTGCAACCCAGCCACAGCTCCCACCTCCCCTGCTTCTCCCCTGTTTCACCCTGCAACCGCCGACTCCCCTGCCAACAGCCCCATCTCTCCTACTACAGCAACCCCGCAGCCACCATCATCTCCGCCGGCAACACCTCCTCCCATCTTCTCCAGCCCGTCGTCATTCCCCTTCAAACTTCCACGCCAGCCTCCTCCGACCCACAGCAGCTGCAACCCACACCGACAACCTCCCACCTCCTCACGGCAACCTATAACGACACGCTCGCTCCTCAGGAATCCCAACGACCTCAAACTCGACACCTCCCAACTCCGACACCGACACCTTCCTCCACTGTTCTCCCCTTCGATACCCCCTAACCTCGCAGCTGAACTTGCCGCCACAGTAGCATGTCGTCGCCCCGCGCTGTGAGCTTCCACCTGCAAGTCACACAAACAACGAAGAATTAATATGGTGAGTTTCACATTATTAAAATAAAAGTTGCATGCCACAGTACCCTATGAGCCTATAGAGCTAATAAGCTATTATGGGATGACAGTAGTGGACGTAAAGTTTAGATATTATATGTGAATAGTAATATATGAACAGTACCTCAAAAAGAATGAATAGTACAGTATATTAGTATTGCTTTGTAATATATAATAGTAAGTAGTAATGATGAACAGTGCATTTCTTATAACACCAGTATGTCATATAGAAAAAAATAGTACTTTCAGTATTAGTAAATAATGATAGTGAGTGTTATAAAGTTTGGACGGTATCCCATGAATAAGAACACATATGACAGTGGTAATATATTATGTTTGTATATATTATACTAGCTAGTTTATTTATTACTATTCTTTAGTTCTTATAACAACTCGTATGTTAGGTATGTTAATTAATATTTTAATTATATGAACATGATAGTTTCATTATTGTTGAGAACTTTATAGCTTAATATCATAATCTAATGACGCAGATAAATCACGTCTCTCACCGCGATCACCTGGACACTCGAAACCAACTATAACAGGCAAGTGTACGATTTATTGCAGTTTAACATATTTTAATCACATTTTGACTTGTTAATGAAAAATACTTGTAAGCAACATGTTCATTAATTAACCAATTAATTTCCTTGTTCTAAAATGTTTTAAATGTCGTAAATTATTAACATGATATCATGCTTCCCATCATGCTTGTACACATTGTTAGAATTTAATCTTTTGATAGATTAAAATTGCTTATTATGGTGGACATTGATGGAATACTTTGAAAGAACGTGAATTCGTGAACTCGTGCCCTCGATGGCAAAATCTTGAATTCGTAAATTCGTGTAAATTGATTAGGCTGGCTCGAGTTCTAGCACATCATTTGGACGGGGTTTGGGTTGAGCGGCCATTAAGCATGCGTGCAAGGGTCCCTTTCAAGAGCACCACACATGCAGTGGGTGGCATCAATTACGATTATACCCCCGTGAGAAGGATCGATTCACTCACCATGACTTAAAGGCGTGAATCCTAGGCATGATAGAAAACATATGCTTGGAACTTGAATTGATTGTCGTTACTCCACTTGCACACTTGAATTGCCATGTTTATAATTGCTTTGCTTTAATATCTTTAAAACTGCCATGCTCGTAATTGCTTTGTTTTAATTCTTTAGAAATGCCATGTTCATAACTGTGCTGCTAATTAAATGTATAACTGTGACATTAGAACTGCTAACATCCTTTAATCTGTTTTAATAAATCGTACACCTTGCCTTGGGTGATCTCGCCATTTTACTTGCCAGACCCTTTGCTGACATACATTCATGTTTTTGGAATGTATATCAGATCACGAGACAGAGTACCAGGAGCATGAGTTGTTTGAGACGGTTGACCCAGTGAGCCAGGAGTTTGTTGACCAGGAGTCGCTCCCTGCGAAGGACTAGATACTTGTTCTGTTGTTTTTTTAGATTTGTTTAGCACTTTGTAGTAGGGTATGTTTCCTTGTTGTAGTTTCTTTGGCCATGTTGAGGCCCTGTTTCTTTTTTGTGTACGAACTTCTGGATGTGGCTATTAATGAATGAATGTTCTATTTTTCTGATTGCATGCAAGATCCCTGCAATGTTGTTATTACAGACGCTTAGTTGACTCGAGCTTCACCGCTCCAGTTCATGCGAACCTTCGTAACGTTCTCGCTTCCATCGGCTTTGGGAAGTAGGGCCCTACAGGTTTTTATGTGGGCCCATGCAGGTCCAAGCATCTGCGAAAATTCAGAACAATAAGAATGTTATCATTAGCCAAACATCTAGAGTAATCGCGTACACGAGATTAATTCGGGTTTTTCTTGTCTCAGAATGGCATGAAGACGCAATACTCGACCTGGAGCCGGTTATGCCGGAGACGGAGATGAGGACATCTGCCAGATGCTTGGAGTCATGAGAGAGATGTTAGAGGTTCAATACCATCTGGTCCAGCAGGGATAGCAGGCTGCACCAGCTGCACCACCACACCCCCACTTTGAGCTTGGAGCCAAGCAATTTCGAGAGATGCACCCAAAGACCTTCTCCAGAAGAGAGGGTCCACTGGGAGCCAAAGAGTGGAGTAGTAGCATTGAGGATGAATTGGTTCTTTCCTGAGTCAATCTGATCGAGTGGGTGGAGCTAACCAAGAATCAGTTGACGGATAATACCCGTAAATGGTGGGATACTGAGGAAACCAGGCTGATCAAGCCAATTCCATGGACTACCTTCTGACTGAGGTTTGACGCTCAGTATTTCCCCAAGGCTGCAAAGAGAGAGATGCAGCAGCGATTCATCAACTTGGTCTAGGACAACATGACTGTTGATGAGTATGAGGCTGAGTACGCTATGCTGAGTCGCTTTGCCTCTACTCTGGTGGCAGACCCAGAGGACTGTGCTCACCGCTTCCTACAGGGCTTGGATCTGGACATTCAAGCTTCGATGTCCTCGGCCACTTTTACTACACATGAGGAAGTCCTGGTGGCAGCAAGGAAGCATGAGCTGATCGTTAATCAGAAGAAGGCACGTCAGGCAGGTAAGCACTCGATGGAGTTATAGAGGAGTGTACCTAGGCCCATGGTTCGTCCAGTTCAGACTACTTAGTTCAAGAGGCCAGCTGCACCTGTCCCCAACCGAGCCCAGCTGACTTGTCATTACTGCGGAAAGTCTGGACATGTGAAGAAGGATTGTAGAAGGATGTTGAATCTATGCCTGGTCTGTGGATCACCTGATCATACTGCAAGGGACTGCCCCCACAGCACTCAACTTGTACCCGCTGGAGCACCTGGACATGCCCAGTGAGTAGTACTTGCACCTGGATTGCGTGGACCACCTCTAGTTCCACAGAATCGAACCTTTCAGCAGGCCAACCAGCCAAAGCATCGGGCATTCTCCATGACAACTATAGAGGCTGAGGCTGAGGATGATGTGATCGCAGGTAACATTTAGACTTAGTCTTTACCTTGTTTATACATTCATGCTTGCTCAGTTAGATCACCATGCTTAACTTAGTTATATTATATCTTTGGTGTCACATCTTAGTATTATCTTACACGGCACTGACCCTGTTTGATTCTAGGGCTTCTATGTGCATCTTATCCCGGAAGTTTGTGGTTGAACATTCGATTCCCACTTTCACTCTTCCGAAGTGTTGGAATATCACGACTGGGAATGGTGTAGTGAAGGTTGCATTGGGATGCAGACCATGTCCATGGGTGATTAGTGGACATGAGTTATATGCTGACTTCATTGTCCACAATCTACCCAATTTCGATGCAGTTCTCGACATTGATTGGTTAGGAGCTTTCTATGCCACGATCGACTGTCACAAGAAGAAAGTGGTATTCGAAATTCCTAACACCCAGTGTTCGAGTTCCTTAGTAGAGGTCATTCGCTTGGATCTGCCAAATTACAGACCCAGCCGAGTGAATTGATTGTTGCATCTTTGATAGCTAAATCTGAGAAGCATGTAGCAGTGCGAGATTTTGAAGACGTCTTTCCTAAAGACATTTCTGGATTGCCGCCTGATCGAGCGTTGGAGTTCGGCATTGATCTTATGCCATGGGCTCAACTGATTTACCAGATGGATCCTGCAAAGCTGGAAGAGCTGAGGAAGCAGTTGGATGAGCTATTGTAGAAGGGTTTCATTCATCCCAGTGTATCTCCCTGGGGTGCACCTGTCTTGTTGGTGAAGAAGAAAGACGGATCGAGGAGAATGTGTATTGACTATCGAGAGCTAAACAAGGTCATAGTGAAGAACAAGTACCCATTGCCCTGTATTGACGATATCTTCGATTAGCTTGGTGGATCGAGAGTATTCTCGAAGTTGGATATCCGGAGCGGATACCATCAGGTGAAAGTCAAGAGTAAAGATGGTCCCAAAACAGCTTTTCGGACCAAGTACGGGCATTATGAGTTTGTTGTCATGCCACTCGATTTGACCAACGCCCCTGCTGTGTTCATGAATCTCATAAATATTATCTTCTATGATTTCCTATATAAGTTCATGGTGATTTTCATAGATGATATCTTGGTATACTCGAAGAGCGAGGAGGAGCTTGCCGAGCATTTGAGAATGGTCTTGGAGACGCTTCGTCGTCATAGTCTATATGACAAGTACAGTAAATGCAAATTTTGGCTGGACAGAGTTGCATTCCTTGGGCATGTAGTATCAAGAGCTGGTATATCAATGGATCTGAAGAAGGTCAAAGCGGTCAGTGAATGGCCTATACCTCGATCAACATCGGACATTAGGAGTTTCCTTGTATTGGCGGGATATTATCGCAGATTCATCAAGGACTTCTTGATTATAGCAAAGCATATGACGAGATTGACGAGGAAGGATGTCAAGTTCAGTTGGTCAGATTCTTGCAAGCAAGCCATTTGCACTCTAAAGGAGAGGCTAACTACTACACTGGTCTTGGCTATTCTAGATAGAAGTGGAGGCTTCGATTTGTGACGCATCAGGCAAGGGCCTTGGATGTGTTCTGCATCATCACAGTCATGTGGTTGCATATGCTTCATGATAGTTGAAGGTTCATGAGAAGAACTATCCGACCCATGACTTGGAGTTAGCCGCTATCATCTTTGCATTGAAGATCTGGCGAAATTTCTTACTGAGTGAGAAAGTGAAAATCTTCACTGATCACAAAAGTTTGAAATACATATTCACTCAGAAGGAGCTGAATATGAGGCAGCGTAGATGATTGGAGTTGATGGTTGACTACGACATCGACCTTTAATATCATCCGAGGAAGGTGAATGTCGTACCCGATGCTTTAAGTCAACTACCAGAGGTGATTATTCTTACAGCTTAGTGGAAGTTACAGTAGTACCTGCGAGAGTTGGATGTTGAAGCTGTTCTACTGGGAGTTACCTCACCGTTGATGAACATGCATATTCAGCCTACAATTGTAGATCGGATCAAGGCTGCTCAAGCTGGAGATGTTAAGTTGTAGAAGATCAGAGAGCAGGTTAAGGCAGGACTCCGAACTGATTTTCTTATCCATGAGGATGGATCCCTGAGATATGGCAGTAGGATCTGCATACCTACAGGAGATATCAGAGAGGAATTGATGAATGAGGCACACAGTTCACCTTATTCCATTCATCTTGGTGGTACGAAGATGTACAAGGATCTTCGTCAGAATTTCTGGTGGCACGGGATGAAGAGAAGCGTGACACGGAACGTTGCCAAGTGCCTTGTGTGTCAGCAAATGAAGGCTGATCATCATCGCACCGCTGGAATGCTACAACCTCTGCCGATCCTGGAGTGGAAGAGGCAGCATATCACGATGGACTTTGTGACTGGCTTACCTCAAAGCACCAAGCAGAACGATGCAATTTGGGTCATCGTTGATCGATTGACTAAGTCTGTGCACTTTATACCATTTCGAGTGGGACAATCCATGGAGATACTAGCAAGGAAGTATATGGAGGTAATGATCTAACTCATACCTTTATATTTTCTTTCTAGTATTAGTTATGATGTGAAACAGGCCGTGTAAGAGATTGTACGATTGTATGGAGTTCACGTGAGCATTGTATCCGATCGAGATATGACATTCACTCTCAGTTCTGGAAGAGTCTGCAGACTAATCTGGGTACCAGTCTGAACTTCAGCACTATGTATCACCCGTAGACAGATGGACAGTCAAAGCGTACCATTCAGGTCTTGGAAGATATGCTGAGAGCCTGCATGCTGGATCTCAAAGGCTCATGGGAGGATCATCTGCATCTAGTGGAGTTCTCTTACAACAACAGTTATCAGGCGACCATTAGCATAGTGCCATTTGTTGCTCTCTACGGGAGGAAATTTCGATCGCCATTGAGTTGGGATGACATTGGTGATATAGAGCTATTGGGACCAGAGATGATAGTCGAAGCATTCGATATTGTACAGGATATCAGGGACAAGCTCCGGATTGCCCAGGACCGTTACAAGCATTGGGCGGATGCTAAACGACGTCCTCTAGAGTTTTAACCTGAAGATCATGTATTCATGAAGATCTCCATGAATCGAGGAGTGGTCTGCTTCGGGAAGCGAGGCAATCTTAGTCCGAGATACATTGGACCCTTCGATGTGCTAGAGCGAGTTGGAGAGGTAGCTTATCGCTTAGCATTACCACCATCCTTAGAGGGAGTTCATGACATCTTCCATGTTTCTCAGCTCCGACGTTATATCTGTGACCCTTCTCACGCTGTGGACTACTCAGATATTACAGTTTAGTCGGATCTGACGTATGAGCAGCAACCAGTACAGATCCTTGATAGATGTCAGAAGACACTCAGAAACAAGTCCGTCAACCTTGTGAGAGTAATGTGGCGTCCTGACTCGCCAGGATAGTCCACCTGGGAGAGGAAAGAGGAGATGAGAGAGTGCTACCCTCATTTGTTTTCTGATCAGTAGTTGTTAGAAATTTCGAGACGGAATTTTCTGTAAGGTGTGTAGGATGTAATGACCGGTTTCGTTAGCTATGAGTATTTTCGAAGCTGTGAATCTTTTTATGTATATATTATCTTTTCGTCGCATGAGTTAGGGTAGCATATAATTGGCATGAGATGATGGGATAGCTAATGATTTACAATATGATATTATGCTATGAATTGGCTAATAAAATCAGAACTTTATTAATTAATCTTTTATAATTAAAAAAACTAAACCCTATTAAATTAAAACTAAATCATTTTTTAAAAATCAAAACCTGCTTAAAATCTTTTAAAAATCTTTTCGTTTTTTTCATTGTGTAACAGAAACCCCCCACGAAAGCCTCACGTCTTTTTCCCCACTCCCCACATCACCTCTCTCCATCAATTCGCTACAGCACACTTCCCCCTCTCTGTCTCTTCCTCTACAAAACCCATGCAAGGCACCTCCATCTCTCTTCCCAACCTCCAACGCCAACAGCCTCCCTTACTCAACTCCGAGTCACCCATCACCCTCTCGAGTAAACCTCACGCCGAAACCTCTCTCTGCCCAGCACCACTCACCAAGCATCCCGCAGACTCCCTCCGACTCATCTCTGGCAACTGCTCCCTCTTCCCGTTGGCGTCACCCACAGCCGAACCCCCTCCAACCTTGCTCCCTCGATGGCTTTGGTAGACCCCAACCAACCCCAAAGCCTTCCCTGACAGCCCATGCCTCATCGCCGGCTCGCCACGACCACCGCGCCAACCACAACCTCGCAACACAGCCATCGCTCCAACCTCCCCTGCCTTTCCCCTATTTCATCCTGCAACCACCGACTCCCCTGCCAACTGCCCCACATCTCCTACCACATCCACCCTCATCTCCACCGGCAACACCTCCTCCCATTCTTCTCCAGCCCATCACAGTTCCCCTTCAAACTTCCACGCCAGCCTCCTCCGACCCATAACAGCTGTAACCCACATCGGTAACCTCCCACCTCCACACGGCAACCCACAACAACACGCTCCCTCCTCAGGAACCCCGACGACTTAGACTTGGCACCTCCCAACTCCGACACCGACACCGACACCTTCCTCCATCGTTCTCCCCTTTGGCACCCCCTAACCTCGCAGCCGAACTCGCCGCCACAGTCGCCTGTCGACACCCCGCGCCGTGAGCTTCCACCTGCAAGTCACACAAACAACGAAGAATTAATACGGTGAGTTTCACATTATTATAATAAAAGTTGCATGCCACAGTACCCTATGAGCCTATAAAGCTAATAAGCTATTATGGGATGTCAGTAGTGGACGTAAAGTTTAGATATTATATGTAAATAGTAATATATGAACAGTGCCTCAAAATGAATGAATGGTACAATATATTAGTATTGCTTTGTAATATATAATAGTAAGTAGTTTAATGATGAACAGTGCATTTATTATAAAACCAGTATGTCATATAGAAAAAAATAGTACTTTCAGTATTAGTAAATAATGATAGTGAGTGTCATAAAGTTTGGACAGTATCCCATGAAAAAGGAACATATATGACAGTAGTACTATATTATGTTTGTATATATTATACTAGCTAGTTTATTTATTACTATACCTTAGTTCTTATAACAACTCGTATGTTAGGTATGTTAATGAATAGTTTAGTTATATGAACATGATAGTTTCATTATTGTTGAGAAATTTATAGCTTAATATCATAATCTAATGACGCAGATAAATCGCGTCTCTTACCGCGATCACCTGGACACTCGAAACCAACTATAACAGGCAAGTATGCGAATTATTGCAGTTTAACATATTTTAATCACGTTTTGACTTGTTAATGAAAAATACTTGTAAGCAGCATGTTCATTAATTAACCAATTAATTTCCGTGTTCTAAAATGTTTTAAATGTCATAAATTATTAACATGATATCATGCTTCCCATCATGCTTGTACACATTGTTAGAATTTAATCTGTTGATAGATTAAAATTGCTTATTATCATGGACATTGATGGAATACTTTGAAAGAACTTGAACTCGTGAACGCATGCCCTCGATGGTAAAATTTTGAATTCGTGAACTCGTGTAACTTGATTAGGTCGGCTCGTGCTCTAGCACATTATTTTGGTTGGGGTAGAGTTGAGCGGCCACTAAGCATGCGTGCAAGGGTCCCCTTCAAGAGCACCACTTATGCGGTGGGTGGCGTCAATCACGATTATACCCCCGTGAGAAGGATCGATTCACTCACCATGACTTAAAGGCGTGAACCCTAGGCATGATAGAAAACATATGCATGGAACTTGAATTGATTGTCATTATTCCACTTGCACACTAGAATTGTCATGTTTATAACTGCATTGCTTTAATATCTTTAAAACTGCCATGCTCATAATTGCTTTGTTTTAATTCTTTAGAAATGCCATGTTCATAACTGTGATGCTAATTAAATGTATAACTGTGACATTAGAACTGCTAACATCCTTTAATCTGTTTTAATAAATTGTACACCTTGCCTTGGGTTATCTCACCATTTTACTTGCCAGCCTTTTGCTAACATACATTCATGTTTTTGGAATGTAAGTCAGATCACGAGACAAAGTACCAGGAGCAGGAGTTGTTTGAGACGGCTGACCCAGTAAGCCAGGAGTTTGTTGACCAGGAGTCGCACCCTGTGTATGTCCGGCTGTGATTTCTTCTATAAGTTTATGTCCATCTTCTAAGCCATTTTTTATTTAGGGATTGACAGGCGACTGCACCTTGTGCATCAGTCGCTTGTCCGAGCTGATTGGTGGTTCAACTGCTTGATTTTAGCCATTCATTTTGATCCAATGGCTGTGATCATCTCTCTCTTCCCCTATAACCGTCGACCATGGGTTATTCTATCTCCTCCAATTCGAAAACCCCATGCATCTTCTTCTTCCTCTCGAGAGTTCCTCTAATTGATTCCTTCGTCGATCAAGCTTGACCCCAAGATGTTAGGAACCATCCTTAGCATCCCATCCTCAGGTTCTCTTCCAGCTGACATCTCCATATCTAGGGTTTCTAAGCTTTATCAGACCATCCTCCAGGACATGTTTAATGTCATTCCTCCTATTCTCACCTCTGGGGTGAAGACCTCCATGTTCTCCAAACATTGGTGGGCAGTCCACCACATTGTCAAGTCTAACATCCTTCCAAAATTTGGGTCATCTGATCAGCCTTCTCATGACATCCTGAAGTGCATGTATGCCATTTTCTCTGGCATGGATGTGAACTGGGCTGGTGTTATCCTTGATAGGATGGACCATGTTGAGATTACTCCTTTTCCTGTCTCACCTCCCATACAGCCGCATTCTCACTCATGTCTTCAGACATTTTCAGATTGATCTTGCAGCCTATAAGCATGTTCCACTTGGGCCCCTCTTGGATGCACCTGCAAACCTGAAGTCTTTTTCAGCTCTGCAGAGTGCAGCCAAGAAGATGCAAGTTGTTTCTGGACCATCCTCATCATCAGTTCCTCCAGCTGCTTCCACCATTCCTTCATCATCTTCAGCTCCACCTCATATTGATCCCTTCTTTATCTAATTGAATAAGAAGGTGACTGTGTTGCTTGAGATGTCCGTCTATTCTTTTGAGCATCGAGGATTTCCAGTTCCCTCCTCCCTCCAGTCATTGCTTCATCCTACTGAGCCTACCTAGTATGTTGCACCTGGTGGTGATGCTCAGGCTCCTCCTGCTGACATCACCCAGCCTCCTCCAGCTGTCGTCACCCAGACACCATCTGATGCTAATGTTCAGCCTGCTGTGGTTACTCCTTTTGATGATATTCCTGCTGCTGCTGTTGCTTTAAATTTAGATATGGAGACCCAAGGCTTCTCCATAGAGATGAGAGCTTCTGAGGCTTCTCCCACTATCGTCCAGGTTGATGACTGATATTGCTTGGAGATCTCTCACCCTAGGACATTTTTTTGTAGGGTTTGGGTGTCTATGTATAGATGTTTGTGATGTTGATGTATGGATGGTTGGATGTATGTATGGATGGTATACTTTTGTGTTGATCATGTGTGATGATGTATATGGAGTTTTTTTTGTGTACTCCATGTATTCACATTTTAATATATATACACACACACACACACACACACACACACACACACACACACACACCGAATTGAATTGGTGAGGACGGTGATATATGGGATCCTAGCTTTTTGGTTGCATGCATTTCATCTCCCCATCAATATTTTGAAAACCATTTCTACTATGTGCCGTCGATTCATTTTGGGGTCTTCTACAGCTTGGGCTTGGGAAGACATGTGCAAACCAAAAGAAGAGGGCGGTGTTGGGATCAGACTCCTTGAAGATTTAAATGCTGCGGCAGGTTTGAAACTAACATGGAGGTATCTCACTTCAGACAGTATTTGGGCTAAATATATGGGAAGTAGATATGGCACTGGAGCTAGCTTCTATGCGGCTAGAGGGAATCCACTACAATCCGGTACTTGGAAAAGGCTATTAAACAGCAGGCAAATCTCCCATAAGCTCATCAGGAGGAGGGTTAAGGATGGCCATCAAACTTTATTCTGGTTAGACCCATGGGCTACTTGTGGAAGACTTTGTGACATCTGCGAAATTCCCCCTGGCGCCGAATACCTTAAAGTCTGTGATTATTGGCGGGATGGTGCTTGGTCTTCTGATTCCGCCCTTGACCCTATTCGGCCTATGTTACAGCATCTACGCCTGGGTGTTGGTGCGGATTGTTGGGCTTGGGAGCCGAGTGACAGATTCAGCTTCAAGGAGGCATGGAATGGGGTCCGACAGCGTGGCAATCCCTTCCCCTACCACAGTTTAATATAGTATACTCATCACTCTCCGAAAATGTCCATTACTCTTCTTCGTGCTTTCCAAAATAAATTGCTTACCAGGGAGATGATGGGTAGATGGGGGATGAATACCCCCCGTCCATTGTGTATTATGCGTTGAGAATAAAGTGGAGAGCATAGATCATCTATTTTTTGAGTGTAGCTTCTCTAATTATATTATGCGCAGATCTTCGCTTAAGCTACTGGTTACTAGTCAGATTGCCCCAAGGTTACATGAGATTGGGAAGTTTTATCTTCGCCAGTATGGAGGGAAAAGTTCTGGGAACATACTTGCCAAAACCTGTCTTGCAGCTATGGTTTGGCACATTTGGAAAGAAAGAAACAGACGCATTTTTGAGGGGGAAAAGAGACCCAAGACCGTGCTTTTCGAAGAGATTGTTGCGGACCTCAGAGTTATTTTGCATGATCAGGAGCCGACTACTTTAGAAGAAGCCAGAATATTTAAAAACTGGGGTTTCAGGGACATGGGTTGAGTTTTGTTTGTCACTTTGTTAATGTATAAGTTGGGTTTTGAATAGCCACATGTAGGATGGGGGACTAATAGTGGAGAGTGACGGCGCTTGTGCCCTATCCTCTCTCTATTATTACCACATGCCTAGATGTGCTATTATTGTACACTGTATACTTGTTCAATAAAATACCTCGCTAACTTTTCAAAAAAAATATATATACACACACACACACATATGGAGATCATTTAGCTCATTATTCTCTTATGTTATTATTGTGTGATAATGTCTTTTCCATGTACTCATTAGTATATATGTTGTGTGATGAGACGTATTGCTAGTATTGAATGTTGCTATTGGACTCCTCTTCCTCTAGTCAACCTAGTTTTGATGATTTTGATATGTATTTGTGTGATACACCTTCATGGTTTCCTATTTTCACATTAAATGCATATCCTATTTTTATACTCACATGATTGTTTTACTTTTATTTAGCACTAGTTGTTGTTTCTCTACTCCCACTTTTTGGGTGATGCCATAGGAGGAGAGAAATAAACAAACTCATAACTTTGTGCTAATTAGAAGCTAAACTTGAATCTAATATTGAAATATCCTTAGATTCGGGGGGGAGTAAGATATAGTGAATTTGGATTGAAAAATCCTAAATTCAAATCCTTGAATTCATTCCATTCATGTATATCATACTATTGCTTTAATTGATCATTAGATGTACATATCTTTATTGTCTAACTTGATTGGCATCTATGTAGGGGGAGTAAGTATTTCCTAAGCACAATTATTTATTTTTGTTTATGATTGTTTGTCATCACCAAAAAGGGGGAGAATGTTGGGTATTGACTTCTCCTAACTTGATTTTGATGATGAGTAAACATAAATACTTGAGACTATTTCCATCCATGCAGTTAATTCATTGCCTAATCCATTCATGAATATCAAAGTGTAATGAATGACAATCAAAGTTTGTAGAGTCGATTAGGTGATCAATGATAAAGAAAGAAGACTTCAAGTTCATTCAAGAGAAAGAAGAGAAGCAAAAAACTCAATGTAATCTTTTTATTCTCATGTTTATTTCTCATTAGAACGTAGCCTTGAAGTAGAATATTTTTGTAGCACTCACACTTCACTCAATCTAGCCTAGGAAACCATTAGAACTCATTTCCTAGGACTATATCTTTAAATTCCCTAACATGTGCATTTTGGGGTTCCGATAGGTGACTGAAGAACAAATTACAGGCGCCTGTCTCCATACAGTCGCCTGAGAATTGTTCTACAGTCGTCTGTAAGGCACACGTTTGGACATGATATTTTGGGCCTTTTATTCTTAACTTTCAACAGGTGACCGATGTACAAAGTACATGCGCATGTCTAGTTCCAGGCGCCTGTGATGTGTTAGTCAGTCGCTTGTATCAGCTTGCCCAAAGATCCCAAGTTTTGTCAACTTTTGCATTTGTGCATCTAGGCGCCTTAAATAGGTTTTACTGGCTCCTGCCCATGGCACATGCGCCTGTTTATACTGCTACAGTCGCTTGTCCATCCCTTGCCCAGATCTTTCATTTTGGCAAGATTCGCACATGTGCACACAAATGCCTGAGGAAGGTGTCTCAGGCGCCTGCTTGTTTTCAGGTGCATGTCCAACCTTCATCAGTCACATGTCCTTGCTTCCCAGAATTCTTGAGTTTTGGTAAATTTCGCACTTTTCCACTCAAACGTATGTCAAAGGTTTCTCAGGCATCTGCTTGTTTTCAGTC
The DNA here is from genome assembly GCA_030789695.1 of Scilla litardierei. Classification (NCBI taxonomy): domain Eukaryota; kingdom Viridiplantae; phylum Streptophyta; class Magnoliopsida; order Asparagales; family Asparagaceae; genus Scilla; species Scilla litardierei. Next base: position 155,820,842 of record CM061138.1, on the reverse strand, counting down.
GACTGTCTAACCTTCATCAATCTCCGGTCCTACATGGTAAGTTAGATTTTAAATTCTCACCTACCCTCTAACACAGTGCAGCAGGCGACTGTAGTTTCTTCATCAGTCGCATGTCCAGTGCGTAAAATATATCTGTTGGCTTTTCTTCCATGGATTTTGAGAGGGCTTTTGGGTATTTTATTTAGGGCTTTGAGAGAACTTATAAAAGGGGTTGCTACTGTTCCATTGAGCAACTCTTAGACATTCTTGCATTCATCTCTCAAGCTCAAGTGTTCAAGCTTTCTTCTCTCATCCTAAGCTGTAGAATTCCAACACTAAACTTGTCTTCTAACTAGAACCAAATTTGATCCTCTAGCTTTGGTGAAGACAAGTGCAAGGGATATTCTCTCTTCTAGGAAGAGATCAACACACTCCTCACTTTGCTCCTTCAAGTTCTACGTCAGGCATACGTGATTTGTAAGTGTGTATTTCAAATTTCATATAACATTCGTTATTGGTTTTACTCTCGGTTTGTGAGAGTGGTTTACTTGATCCCAAGTTGTATGATTCAATGACCTCAATCTTATATTGATTACACTTGTAGGGTTGCAACAAGTGGGTTGAAATTAAAACTCAAGCTAGGGTTTTAGCTTGAGTATTTGGGTGGTACCCCAGGTGGTAGGGACATAGAATTACCGGGAACAAGTCGGGTTTGACTTGGGAAACCCGAACCCTTGAAACATGTTGTGTTTGCTTGTTTTTATTGTTGTTATTTTATTATTCCGTATATTTTTCGGTTAGGATTTTAATTAGGCGTAATTGTCTATTTAATTTTATAAACACTATTCAACCCCTTCTAGTGTTTTCCTTATAGCACATGGTCCTCACATTAACCCTAGCCAGAATCTCTAGTATCCCGCGGTTGCATCCAACCAACCCCTAAGGATAGATCTTTAAAACTATTGCAATTATAAACGCATGAATATTAAACTACATACATGTCACTTCGCTTTTGGGCGAAGCATCGTTTTCAACAACTTTTCTTTATCTCCAAAGCGATGCCCCGCATTGGGGCTAAATTGCTTCTCTCGAGCCAACCCGCATCCCGAGGCGAGTAACACCCTTGTCGTCGAGCCAACCACACTCTCTAGAAAGTTTCACCTTGAGTGGATCCTCTGTCAACACTTTGGATCCGATCTGAACTCCTTCGTAACTTTGCTAGAGCCCTATCAGGAGCAAGGAAGAATTTGGGAGAATGGTGGAATATTAATTTAAGCTTAGATCCAAGCTTGCTCATGTTTAATGGAGCTACTCAAATCTGAAGCTTGGTGCAAGTTTCAAGGAGGAGGGGTTGGCCCCTATTTATATAGGCAGCTGACCACTCCTCTTTTCTCCTATCTGATGTGGGACTAAAGTTTGAAGGAAAAAATCAATTAAAGTTTGCCTTCCATGAAGACCAAACTTTAACAAATTTTTACTCTCTCACCGTTGATCTTCGTAAGCGATATCATATATCAAATCGAAGAGCACTGAATGGTGATCGCATAGAAACAAACGGTGATCCATTCTGACTTCGTTCGACCCCTCAAACGATGCTCCAAATTTAGCCAAAAATCAGTATTTCGCAAATACCAACAGCCGCCAAAATAAAGGGTTTCAGAAACCCTTGGTGGGCCCTACCTGCAGGGCCCACCTGCGGGTCGGGCATGTCCGTCAAGAACACCCGCCTGCCTAGGTGCACCCGCCTACCTGGTGGGTCGGGCGCCTGCCAGGCAGGCAGGCCTGCTGCCCACCCGAAGCGGGTGACCACCTGTTATGGTCTGGCGGGCCCCGCTCGCCCACTGCAGGCGGGCCCTGCTCGCCTGTTGCAAGTGGGCTGGGTAAAGCCCAGCTACAATTTGGAGATGGGCTTCGCCCAGCTCACTTTGGCTACCGCCCTTTTTTTGATTTTGTATTTCTCTCTATCCTAACTAGGCTTAGACAAAATTTGTCTAGGACACTCCTAAACTTCTTATAGAGCTTGTTCTATCAGTTTATAGTAAAATATTTTTGTAAATGTTTTACAATATATTTTATTTCCTATTGCATCATATGCAATAATCTTATATCGCAAACTCTTTGCGACTTAATAAATTCCCGGACATCATATGAATAATCTCCCTTAAGACTTCTTATTACTTGACGAAGGTCTCACTCTGTGTTAGACCCTCCAGCCTGACCCTACTACACGTGGAGCTCGAAACCCTAGACGGCAGTGACCATGAGCAGTAGGTGCCATCCCTATTTCGGTATCATCATTATATAGTTAGCACATGGACATGGGCATTGTCGGGACCACCCTGACTGTGTCTGTGATGAATGCCGCAGTTTTAGTCCCTTTGTCATAACTATGTCACTTAGTCAAGCCTAGGGTACGGTCAATTATCAACACTAATAGTTTGAAACTGGTTAGGCTCCATCGGTCTTTAGTCTATCAATGTTGGACTTCTTCCAACATACTTTGGCCAAAGTTTTCACTAAATATCAAACCAACACGTGCAACACTAACTCCCCATAAACGGGAGAGACAAATCCTCTCTTGGTCATTACTCTCCTTGCACGCTTCAAGTGTCACCCAACCAAAGACCTTTCAACCGGCCTTGCCTCGAAGCTAGGTCAGAGATCTAAGTGACACCGTTTATGTACAGGTTCGTATAATGACCTCAAGTCTAAGGACCAACTTGCCTATCATCACTGCGAGTTATAACTGACAGATTAGATAACTAACCATTTAATAACTCTCATTGGGTCATTTAGTGAACTCATTCTCCAATGAGCACATGTGTCTTGTCTCCGACTTTGCCAAGTCAAACAACTATGAGATCATCATCACCACTCCATGGTGAAGACAGAGACACAATGGTCTATCTGATGTTCGATGTTCTTATCTCGAAACTGTAACGGTCGGTTTCCGATCGTACTTTCTTTGTGCACGTGCTCTTGATCGTGCACGTGTTTATTTTTGACTCTATTTGATTTTGAACATTATTGTGTGATATGTTGACGTGATCGTCTCTAAAAGTATTAGATTGTGGAACAACTTTGGAACGACATATCTCGAGTCGTTCTTCAGCGATACTATCTTATTTGACGTGACGTCGCGACTTTCTGTTTTGACGCGAGACGTTTCTATTTTTAGTTTCGTCTCTTGATGCCGAAATTTAGATCTGTCTTCTCCACTCTCTTTCTTTCGTCGTCCCGAACACCCTATAATTATTTTACAATTTTTGGACTTAATTTGACCTATTTTCCATTTTTTGAAAGTTTTAAATAATTTTAAAACCTATTTTTATAAGTGTTTTAATTACAATAAAATTCATATATTATAAGAACGTATTAAAGAATTTTTTGACCAAATTTCAGAATTTTTGGCCGCACACAAATTTCGTGAGGGAGAGGAGAGTAATTTAAAATTAAATTAAATATTTTAATTATTTTAATTACGTTTTCTTAAACCCTAACCCTAACCCTAGCTCTAACCTATTTATATTAGCCCTAGGCTAGGTTATTTCCGCATTACACAAACCCTAGCCATCAAAAACACCTTCCCAACGTTCGTCGCAACGTTGCGACAGCCACCCTATGCACGACCGACGGCCGCCCCCGCAAATCCCCGTGCCCGAACGGAGCCCGCTCCCGCATCGCCGCTTGCAGCGCTCCGCTGCAACGCCCCCCTGTTGTCGCCCGCACCGACCGAGGCCATCTCTCGGTCTGACCGAGAGATTTTCCCCGCACAGCCACTTCGTCCGCACCGCTGCACGTCGCCCGCATCGCCAAGCGCCCGACCGACCCGCCCCGTCGGTCTGACCGAAGGCCCGCTCCGCACCCGCAAGCGCTCCGCACCCCACTCCGTTGCAAGCATCGCCCAAGCGCCCGACCGGTGGAACTCTCCGCACCGACCCACTGCGACCGAAGCGCCCGGCCTTGCAACGCCCTCCGCTGCGACGACCGACCCGTGCGCTGCGTTCTCTCGGTCTGACCGAGAGAATTCTCCGCACCGACCGTGCCCGACCGACATCAGATCGTCGCAACTTAGTTTCTCCCACACCAACTCTTGTGGTGGGCCCCTGAAGTTCTCCAGAGGTGTTGTGGGTCCCCCATTGACCCCTAGCACTGATGTGGGCCCCACTTGGGTGTGGTACTTCGCAGATTTACCGTCTACGACGTTGCGACACGTCGTAGGCCTTCGTCGCAAGTTTCGACTTTTGGAGAATCGTGCGAGGACCAAATCTGAAGCTGAGGAGTTCTCCGATCAGACACGACTTCCTATCTATGACAAACTTCGGTTCAGGTTGGTTCCCCGAAACTCGTAGAAACCCCCACAATAGCTGACTGAACCCTAAACTAAAAATCGTCAACTTGAACTAAAATTTATTTTTCAGCACCAGTAAAACGTTGTACGAACTTAGAAAATCGACGAATGGACTTTGTTGACTGTGCACATAGGATAGATCGTCGATTAGGCTGAAACATCGAAAAAGTGACTTTTGACGAATAGGATAGTCCCGATAACCTAGAAACGAACCCTAATAGGAATTGATGAATTTGAGACCTGACATCGTCGCCGTGGCGATATTTCAGACGGACTTTCGCGGACAAGACGCTTGGACGAGATGCTTCGAGAGGACGACACACTCGCCATCGCAGGCAAGTGTATCCACTTGCACTTTTGGCCGTGCTTAGGCCTTAGTTGGTTAGAATTGTTAACTGTGAACAAAAAGAACCGGACGTGAAATGATAGCGTCCGGGATGACTCCTGACAGCTCAGACTTGACGACGAAGTCTGAGCCTGACAACAACAACTTTTCATACTGTAGGGCTATCATGTGTGTGCGTGCGTGTGGACACCCTAGAATAACAACTCCCTACACTTGTCATGTCGTGTCCTGTTACACAAAAAGCCTTCGGGCGTTTAAGATGCTTTCCCCCGCGGAAGTGATCTCTGTTACCCAAAAAGCTTTTGGGCGTTTCGGATGCTTTCCCCCGCGGAAGTGATCCCTGTTACCCAAAAAGCCTTCGGGCGTTTCGGATGCTTTCCCCTGCGAAAGTGATCCATGTTACAAAAAAAGCCTTCTGGCGTTTCAGATGTTTCCCTAGCGGAAGTGATCCTTGTAATTCTTGTCCTGAGTTCCTAGGTTTGGGGTTGGGTTGAGCGTGCGCACGGCAAGAGGGTCTGATCCCCCTCGAACCGTAAGGCGTGAACCCTTTCGTGTCTCACTTGTCTTGTCTCGTCTTGTCCCGTCACGTCCCGACTTGTCATGACACCTGTAGGTTAGTCCCGTAGTTAGTAGTACACGCTACGACTACTACTTGTTGCGCTTTATTTTCCTGCTGCGTTACTTCTGTTTGTTACTCAGTTATAACCCCAGCATGCTAATCAACCAGTAAAACTTTGTCTAAAAGTTGATACACTTGTAGTTTGGTCTAACCCTGTTTGTAGACCTGACCTGACGTACAGTTCCTTCTTTTGGTGCTGTACGTCAGGTGTTGAGCCAGAGTACGTCGACGAGGCGGACTTGCCAGCAGACAGAGAGCCGGAGGACGTTGATCCGGCGTACGACCCAGAGGAGGACCAGAGTTAGAGGCCTCTAGTTGCTGATCCAGAGTTCTGTTCCAGTTTAGATTGGGTGCGTAGCACCTGTTGTTTTCTTGTCTAGGTTGGGTGCTTGCATCGGTAGTTTCTTTTTTTCTGCAGTTGTAGCCTTCGGGCGTTTTAGACTCTCAGTACTTTTTGGATGTTATTTTGGAATAAAATGAAATGCTCTTTCTTTTCAGTACTTTTATTGTTTCGTACTAACTTGCAGGGACCTGTTACCTTCGTTTTGGAATACCACAGACGCTTATTGGGTCTGGGCTCTCTGCCCCGGCCTAAGCGGGCCTTAGTCACGCTTCGCCTCCGTCCTTTTTGGGAAGCGGGGCGTGACAGGTTTTAGTGGTGGCCCATGCAGGTCCCATCCTTCTGCGAATACGAAACAATCGAAGTATTGAAATTCATTTTATTATCATCCAGTGATTGTACGAGTCTAACCTCTGTGTTTCTGTCAATAGGATGGCAGGACGACGTGTTACCCGATCGGGGAACATAGGCGATGGAGTTCTGGAGGACCAGGGCGGAGACTTTCGTCAGTTTCTGGGTGTGATGAGGGAGATGCTAGATGTTCAGCATCAGTTGGTTCTGCAGTCCCAGCGTGCTGCCCATGCTGTTCCAGTTGCACCACCACCACCTCCACCTGCCCCACGAGCTGCTCCAGGAGTGAAGCAGTTCAACGAGCTCCAGCCGAGGACATTTTTGGGGAAGGAGGGACCCCTAACTACTGACGAGTGGATCCAGAGCACGGAGGAGAAGTTAGTTGCTGCGAAGATTCCTGACGATACTCGAGTGGAGATAGTGAAGATGCAGCTGACGGAGAATGCGAGGAACTGGTGGCGCATCGAGGAGAGGCGTCTTGAGAAGCCAGTGGGTTGGAAGACCTTCAGGTCTATGTTCAAGGATAAGTATTTCACCAAGTCTGCTAGGAGGGAGCTGCTGAGCAAGTTTATAGATCTGAAGCAGGGGGATATGACTGTCGAGGAGTATGAAGCTGAGTTTGAGATGCTGAGCCATTTTGCCCCGCATATGGTGAGGAAGGAGGAGAAGCGAGCTGATCGCTTTCGTCAGGGACTGCGTCCGAAGATCCAGGCTTCTATGTCTTCGGCGAGTTTCTCGACTATGAGGGAGGTGCTTGATGCTGCGAAGAATCACGAGCTCATAGCTCTTCTGCCTGACCCTCCAGCTGATAAAGGAAAGCGTCCCATGGAGCAGTACCGGCCACCTGCTAGGCCAGTGATGAGGCCAGTCCAGGCAGCACCATTCAAGAGGCCAGGAGCACCTATGCAGATTCAGAGTAAGGGACCATGCCATTACTGTGGGAAGTCAGGACACGTTCAGAAGGATTGCCGGAAGAAGATGGGACTGTGCCTAGTTTGCAGAGATGCCTCGCATGCTGCGAAGGATTGTCCGAGAGCTCGTCGTGCTGTGGTTGGAGCGCCAGCCCTGCTGCAGATGAGAGCGCCTGCTCCAGTTCAGAGAGGACCTGCTGCTCGTGGACCACCTTTGGCGCCACAGAGGTAGATGTTTCAGAGAGCAGCACAGCCCCAGAAGCCGGCGTATACCATGACTGCTATGGAGACTGAGGAGCTGGATGGAGTTATAGCAGGTAACTCTTGATCCTAGTCTTTCATTTCATAGTTTAGATTTTATTATTATTTGTGTTGTTTGTTGACGTGTTTGTTAGAGTAGCTTGGTTTGACCATAGTTGTTTATATCTTAGGCACCATTCTAGTGTTCTCTCACCCGGCCTTAGCTTTGTTCGACTCCGGTGCATCTATGTGCATCATATCCCGGAGGTTTGTAACAAAGCACTCCATCCCCACCCATACACTCCCTAAGTGTTAGGACATCACCACAGGGAACGGAGTGGTGACGGTGAACTTGGGATGTCGATCGATTTCTTTGGTGGTCAGTGGACACGAGCTCTTTGCAGATTTCATTGTCCATGATCTGCCACACTTCGATGTCGTTCTTGGCATCGATTGGTTGGGAGATTTCCACGCCTCGATCGACTGTCACAACAAGAGGGTGGTGTTCCGGATTCCAGGTCATCCGGAGTTCGAGTTCCGCAGTAGGGACGAGTCGCTTGGGCCCATCAGATTTCGGGCCAAGCCGGAGGTGCCGATCGTTGCAACCATGCAGATGAAGATGGAGACCGAGCGACCAGCAGTCGTCAGAGACTTCGACGACGTCTTTCCAGATGATATCTCAGGTTTGCCACCCGACAGAGCTTTAGAGTTTGGAATTGATCTTATGCCGGGAGCGCAACCGATATCGAAGGCGTTGTACCGTATGGCTCCGGCTGAGCTCGAGGAGCTGCGGAAGCAGTTAGATGAGTTGCTGTAGAAGGG